>JAOTRH010212124.1:0-10844 GCA_034768845.1 Heliamphora exappendiculata | reverse complement strand
TATAAAATATTATCCATTTAAAACTATTTATTCTTAGAAAACGAATTATGAAAATCATCAAAATCAAATTAAAAAATCATTGGGCTAACAAATTTAAAAAATAAAAAAATAAAAAAAATAAAAAAAATAAAAAAATAAAAGTAAACAAAAGTTATAAAATCGACATTTTCTCTCACATATTCTAATCACCTATCAAAAATAATTCAGTCATAAACAATCACAACAGATCAAGAAATCGAAACAATCACAAGAGATCAAGTTACCTACATAAAATAGGTACATCACCTATACAAATACACACACGTGCGCGCGCACACACACACACACATATATAAGGGCAGATAAAATTATGGGCTTGAATCTGAGCCTAAAGTAAGTAGGTTTAGATTTGCCTTAGAGGGCCAGCCCATTGACAGTTTGGCCCATTATGAGTTCGGACCACTCCAAGAAGGGGTAGCCTACAATACTTGTGAGACCCGGGTTCGTTTATTTTATGAGATATATATGTTTAATATGTTCTTTTTGTTATATGTATATTTTCGATGAATGATTTATGCTTCAGTATTGTAGAATATCATGTGTAGATGTGTTTTACGTTTTTTGGGATTTTATTCGGGTTTATTTGGTTGATCCCGAGGTTGAAAAACCTATTTTGGAGCTGAGAGTCGAGTTTCCCAATAGTTCAGTCGACTGGACTGGTTTCTCCAGTTGACTGGATCGTCTTAAGATAGGTTTAGTAGACTGGATGGGGCTCTCTAGTCTACTAAGGTGTGGCGGTGGAAGAGTGTCCTAGATCCAGCAAACCTTTAGTCAACTGGATGGGGCAATCCAGTTGGCTGGACGCACTATTTGGCCGAGCCTATATATATTTCAATGCCTGTTTTGGTTCCAAAACTCCATTTTTTTCCAACTCTTTGCCTTCTCTCGACACTTTTGAGTTGCCTGAGCCTAGTTTTTTACGATCAGCTTGTGGATCCTTACTATTCACGCTGTTGGCTTTGCTTTCATCTGAACAGATTCTCGTTCTGACGAGGTTCAATTTTTGAGACTTCGAGTTTTGACTCACCAAGGTAGGATCTTAGATTGTATAGTTGTTAAAGGGTACTACGTGCAATTATAGGCATTTTCACGGGTTGAAATTGCTTGAAAATGTTTTAAATGTTGTATTTTCATGTTTAAACCTTATTTTTTGGGTAAAAAGCATGTTTAGAGCTTTTCTTGATTTATTACATGATTCAAATGTGTTGATATACGTGGTTTTCAAAAGGGTGATTTTGAAAGCAGAGTTTTTGTGAAAATCTTAAAAACATATTTTTGAAGGTTTGGAGCTAACCCTTGGGGTTGAATATCAGCTTTTAAAATATTTTGATGGAAGTATATTTTTACATGCTAGTAGATATCCATGTTGATGGATGATAGATCTCTTTTTATACATGTTGATGTATAACTCTTTTTCGAGTTTTTCATAGTTGAGCTACGACTGATTTTAAAATGATCCTATAGATGTACCGTGGCAGTGGGTGTGTTGAGTTGGGCTTCTATTGCTCCTTAATGAAAGTCTAAAAATGTGCACAGCGTAGGTCCCTACGTACCTTCGGGTTAGTCTCCGTAAATGAGGTGGTGGGTGCTTAATACCCTCGGATTTTGGGCCCGTAAACTAAGTGGTTATATTGTTGTGACTCCGTATAGAACTTGTCATTACCTAATAGGCCTTAAGCAGTTTTAGGGTAATGGACAGAAGTCTATAGTTGTTGCTTTTTTCCATGTGTGTGGCAGAGTCGATACATAGGATTCATGTTATCTTATTTTTTTCGACTGTGCGACCCGAGTGAAGAATACTGTTTTGTTACTGTTTTTCCTTAATTGTGGCAGGTTATTTTCACGGTTTGTAATGCATGATTTTAAGGATGGAAACGTTGAATTTTATGAAATAAAACGATTTTGAGGATGGTGTTAGCTTGATAGAAAACTTGGGATTTTTAGGATGAAAAATCTTTTTGGATCATGTGGTTGAGTCTTTATGCTTATGATTGCATAATCTGCTTTACAGTTTTATAGTCTGTTTCTATTAGGCTTTGGCTCATGGTGTGGGATTTTGTGCAAACATTTTTCAGGTATTGGTGAACATGATGAGTTGACCTAGATGCCTGTGGTGATAGAAGACTTGATGTAGTTTTCCTTTGTTTTGAGACATGTAGTCTTACATGCGATGCCTGTTTCTGAAGGCGAGTTTTGTACGCCTTGAGTCGATATATTTATGCATGTCTGGAACTGTATGTTTACTATTTATGAGTGATGAACCTTGGGTACTTTTTATCCAAATCTTGTATTTTTTGAGTTGATGATTTTCCAACTGAAGATTCTATTTTCATAAACGGTGTTGTGGTAGGCTTTCACATGACCCTGGAGTTTGGGGTGTAACAACTTGGTATCAAAATTTTGGGTTCGAATACCTAAGAGCCATGGGAAAGAGGGTGCATCACCTTGTGAGGATGTGTGTGTGCTTGATTGCATGTGTTTTAAGCATTTTCTAACATACGCATGATAGCCTGTTCAACATGATAGTTATGTATACGTGGGTATGAAGGTTGGACCTTAGGATTGATTAGTCTTGCCTTCGGACATTTGGATTCACAAACTTGGAAACCAAGTTAGAAAGGCGTTTGGTCGATGTGTTTTCTAGCAAGGAATCTAAGTAGGTTATCCGAATAGACGAGTCTTTCTTGTTGATTCTCCTCGGCATGTGAGATATGTTGACATAATTTTAAGTGACTATGTGTTAGCATGCTTATATGTGTTATGTTTTTTACGTTAGCAATAACATGTTGTATGGAAGCTTATCCTGTTATGTTACTTTCGTATAGAGTTATGTTCATGTGGGAAAGACGAGGTCGTGGTTAAGGCCGTGGCCATAGTTCTAGCCGAAGGGATGTTCTAGTCCCAGATATTGGGGATGCTAATGCATCCCAAGGACCTATTGATGGGGTAGATCTATTGCGTGAGATGGTAGGCTCCATCCGCCAACTGGCTGAGGCCACTAGGGGAAGGGAGAGTGTACCCGAACCGAGGGCGACGATCGCAATGTGCGAGTTCCGACATCTGGACCCTCCTACCTTTTCTAGCGATCGCAATCCCACGGTAGCCATAGAATGGCTGGAATTGGTTACTAGGATCTTAGATACGTTTCAGATAGAGGAAGATGATCTGACGGTTACTTTTGCTGCCTTCCAGTTGAAAGAGAGTGCTCATATGTGGTGAAAATTTTACAGGACTACAGTAGGAGGCACTTGGGAGGCGTTCACAAATGTATTTCTGGAGAAATACTTTTCGACGACTTTGAGAGATCATTACAGAGAGGACTTCCTTTTCCTAACTCTGGGGACGATGCCAGTAGTCCAGTATGAGGTCGAGTTCACTAGTTTATCCCGGTTTGCACAAGAGATTGTGCCTACTAATGAGTTTCGGGTGAAGAGATTCAAAAGGGGTTTGAGGTCCGCTATTTTAGACAGAGTGACGACATTCAGGATGCAAGTTTTTACAGAGTTGGTGGAGACCTCCACGAAAGTGAAAGACACCCTGAACGAGATGCGCAGAGATAGAGATAGTAGGAGTCAGCAGGATGGGGGACGTGCACTGTCCCAGGGATACAAGGAAAAGCGTCGATGGACATCTAGTCCGAGTTCTTATCTAGTGGGTCCGTATCAACGGGAAGCTCGGAGCAAAGAGAGCTTATTTTTCATAGATGCAGACAGCCAGGGCATCGTGCGGCAGAATGCCAGAGTCCAGCACATGTTCAGGCACAGTCGCAGGCGCAGGGGAAGGAGCAAGTTATATGTTTTGAGTGCGGCTAGTCTAGGCACATCTGTAGGAACTGCCCTAGAGGAGGGAGTATGTGGAGCACCGCTGGAGCACCTGTTACTCTATTTGCCCATGGACGCCAGCCATCTAGATTTATAGAAAGGAGCGTCTCAGTACAGTCGGGCAGACAGTCAACAGTCCAGGGCCATAGTGGACAGGCCAAAGCATATGTTCTTGCTAACCCCAGTTCTTCTAGAGTACCGGTCGTGCCCGATACTACAGCTACCACATCCGTGATTAGAGGTACTCTTCTAGTAAATAGATCATGGGTCAGTGTTCTTATCGACACGGAAGCATCGCATTTATTTATTTTCTCTGCTTTTGCATCTGCATTGGGGTTAAGGACATACTTGTTGGATAGTGTGTTGAGCATGGAGACCCCAGTCAGTGGGAGTGTGATGTTGAGTCGCGTTTGCAGATCCTGTGAGTTGGTGGTCGCTAGTCGTTGTTTAGAGTTTGACTTTATCAATTTAGACATGACCACGTTTGATGTCATCCTAGGGTTGGATTGACTGACCACCTATTGTGCCTTTATCGATTGCGAGAGATGGGGGATAAGGATTTGTAGACCGGCGAGCAATTGCTTTTGTTTTGTGGGCGATCGGGATGAGGGTTTGGTGTCTATGCTCGGTGCTGTATGGAACCAGGGCAACCTAGGTTTTCTCTTTTCAGCTCTCAGGTTGGATGAGATGGTTGGGGTTTGAGGAGAGTTACCCTTTGTGGTTTGTGATTATCCCAATGTTTTTCTGGACGATCTGTTCGAGTTACCACCGAGTCATGAGGTAAAATTCTCTATTGATCTGGTTCTAGGAGTTGCTCCCATATCTATGTCGTCTTATCGTTTTGCACCAACTGAGTTGCGTGAACTCAAGGCACGGCTTTAAGAATTACTTGATAGAGGGTTTATTCGCCCGAGTACTTCATCGTGGGGAGCTCCAGCTCTTTTTGCAAAGAAGAAGGATGGATCCTTGCGATTGTGTATCGATTACCGAAAGCTAAATCAGGTAATTGTGAAGAATAAGTATCCTATGACGAGGATAAATGACTTGTTTGATCAGTTGAAGGGGTCGAGTTGCATCTCGAAGATTGACTTGAGATCAGGATACCACCAGCTGAGGATTAGGGACGAGGACATAGCGAAGACCGCCTTTTGGACTCGTTATGGTCACTCTAAGTTTTTGGTTATGCTGTTCGGTCTGACGAACGCTCCTGCGACGTTTATGGTTTTGATGAACCGTATCTTTCATCTATATTTGGATAGTTTCGTGGTGGTGTTCGTGGATAATATTATTATCTATTCACCAATTAGGGAGGTGCATGAGGACTATCTGCGTATCGTTTTATAGACTCTTAGAGAGCATCACTTGTATATAAAATTTGAGAAGTGAGAGTTTTAGATGTCCGAGGTGATATTTCTCAGCACATAGTGTCGACAGACGGAGTAGCAGTGGATTCTTCGAAGACAAATGCAGTGATGGGTTGGGAACGACCGAAGAATGTCTTTGAGATCCGTAGTTTTCTAGGTTTGGAATGGTACTATCGGCTGTTCGTGCAGGATTTTGCTAGACTTGCCGCGCCGATGACGCGTCTTACGTGGAAGGGAGTTACGCTTGTTTGGAGTGAGTCCTGTGAGTCGGCATTCTAGGAGTTGAAGATGAGGTTGATTAGTGCACCAGTATTGATTATTCCAGAGCGAGGGTTGGGGTATACAGTGTATTGCGATGTGTTGCATTAAGGTTTGGGCTATGTTCTAATGCAGGGAGGTAATGTTGTAGCCTATGGTTCTCGACAGTTGAAGACACATTAGAAAAACTATCCTACACATGACTTGGAGTTGGCAGCCGTAGTCTTTGCCTTAAAGACATGGTGTTACTATCTTTATGGTGAGCACTTCGAGGTTTTCTCCGATCACAAGAGTTTGAAATACTTATTTTCGCAGAAAGACCTGAACATGCGCCAATAACGATGGATGGAGTTGTTGGAAGATTATGATTTAGACATACAGTACCATTCAGAAAAGGCCAACATTGTGGTTGACGCTCTCAATAAGAGATCTCATGGATCATTAGCTTCTGTGGCTATACGCGAATGGGACATGCTTGTAGAGGTTTGGGAGTTTGATCTGTGTCTCGGGGAGGCAATGAGGGCTGTCACCTTGTTTCCTATAGTTTCACGACCTGTGTTGATTGCACGTGTGCTAGAGGTCCAGCAGATGGATCAGGAGGCTCAGATGATATGGGATCGTGTTGCTAGTGGATAGGACAAGCGGGATGGATTATGAGTTCAGATCAGAGTTTGAGATTGGCTGGAAGGTTATTTGTACCATAGTCATGCCGTGCTGATATACTATATGAGTGCCATCATTCTCGCCTTGCAGTGCATCCTAGAGGCACTAAGATGTATCATGATTTGCGTCATCAGTTCTGGTGGATGGGGATGAAGAGGGATGTACTTTAGTTTGTTTCTCGGTGCCTTACTTGTCAGCAGGTAAAGGTAGAAAACCAGATACCGGCAAGATTGTTACATCCGTTATTGATATCAGAGTGGAAGTGGGAGAACATCACGATGGACTTTGTGTTGGGACTTCCTAGGTCACCTAAGGGACACGACGCTGTTTGGGTTGTGGTTGATAGGTTGACGAAGTCTGCACACTTTCTCCCTATCCGTTTGAAGGATCCGGTGGACAGACTGAGTAGATTGTATGTCAGAGAGATAGTTTGGTTACACAGAGCGCCTGTGTCTATAGTTTCTGACCGAGACCCGCGCTTTATATCGCGCTTTTGGTAGAGTCTTCAGGAGGCTTTGGGGACGAGCTTGATGTTCAGTACTGCTTTACACCCCCAGACGGATGGTCAGTCTGAGAGGACCATACAGATTCTAGAGGATATGTTGAGGGGTTGTGTACTTGACTTCAGGGGTTCTTGGGAGGATCATCTATCATTGGCAGAGTTTGCATACAACAACAGTTATCAGTCTAGTATAGGGATGGCACCGTAGAAAGCTTTGTATGGTAGGTTGTGTAGGTCACCAGTGTGTTGGACAGATGTGGGAGAGACCACAGTCTTGGGAGCTGACTTGGTGCGGGAGACGACAGAGAAGATTGCCGTGATTCGCCAACGCCTAGTGACGGCTTAGACCCACCAAAAGAGTTATGCAGATCAAAGGAGAAGACCGTTGGAGTTTACAATGGGAGATCATGTGTTTTTAAAGATTTCGCCACGTAGAGGTTTGATGAGATTTTACCGTAGCAGGAAGCTATTACCGCGCTTTATTGGACCTTTTGAGATCCTAGAAAAGATTAGGGTGATAGCATACCGCCTGGCTTTGCCACCTCAGTTGGCATCAGTGCACAATGTATTTCATGTTTCTATGCTTCGGAGGTATGAGCCTGATCCTTCACATGTTTTGGGTTGGGTCGAGCTGCAGGTTGATGAGGATGTCACATATGAGGAGTGCCCAATGAAGATTCTAGACACGAAGGAGCATGTGTTGAGAGGGAGAACCATTACTTATGTCAAGGTCCTATGGCTTCATCACGGGGTTGAGGAAGCGATGTGGGAGCTTGAGTCTGGGGTTTGTGCTAGATACCCGGAGTTGTTTATCTCGTGACCTTGTAGTGAATTTCGGGGACGAAATTCCTTGAGGGGGAGAGTTGTGACACCCGATTCATTTATTTTTATGAGATATATATGTTTAACATGTTCTTTTCATTATATGTATATTCTCGGTGAATGATTTATGCTTCATTATTGTAGAACAACATGTGTAGATGTGCTTTACGTTTTTCGGGGTTTCGTTCAGTCTTGTTTGCTTGATCCTAGGGTTAAAAAACCTGTTCTGGAGTTGAGAGTCGAGTTTCCTAGCAGTTCAGTCGACTGGACTGGTTTCTCCAGTCGACTAGATTGTCTTGAGGTAGGTTCAGTCGACTAGATGGGGCTCTCCAGTCGACTGAGGTGTGGCAATGGAAGAGTTTCCTAGATCCAGAAGACCTATAGTCGACTGAATGGGGCAATCCAGTCGATTGGACGCACTGTTTGGCTGAGCCTATATATATATTCCAACACCTGTTTTGATTCAAAAACTTTATTTTCTTCCAAAATCTCTACCTTTTCTCTACATTTTTGAGTTGCCTGAGCCTAGTTTTTGACAACCGGCTTGTGGATTCTTGCTATTCACATTGTTGGCTTTGCTTCCATCCGAATAGATTCTCGTTCCGACGAGGTTTGATTTTTGAGATTTTGAATTTTGACTCACTGAGGTAGGATCCTAGACTGTATAGTTGTTAAAGAATGCTACATGCAATTATAGGCGTTTTCACGAGTTGAAATTTCTTTAAAATCCTTTAAATGTTGCATTTTCATGTTTAAACCTTGTTTTTTTTTGGTAAAAAGAATGTTTAGAGCTTTTCTTGGTTTATTACATGATTCAGATGTGTTAATATCTGTGGTTTTTAAAAGGGTGGTTTTGAAAGCAGAGTTTTTGTGCAAATCTTGAAAACGTATTTTTGGAGGTTTGGAGCTAACCCTTGGGGTTGAATCTCAACTTTTAAAATATTTTGATGAAAGTATGTTTTTATATGCTAGTAGATCTCTATGTTGATGGATGATGGATCTCTTTTTATACATGTTGAGGTATAACTATTTTTTGGGTTTTTCGTAGTTAAGTTACGGCTGATTTTTAAATGATCTTATAGATGTACCGTGATAGTGGGTGTGTTGAGTTGAGCTTCTATTGCTCCTCGGTGGAAGTCCGAAAACGTGCCCAACGGGTTGCCACGTACTTTCGGGTTAGTCCCTGTAAATGAGGTTGTGGGTGCTTAATACCCTCGGGTTTCGAGTCCTAAACTAAGTGGTTACGTTGTTATGACTCCGTATTGAACTTGTCATTACCTAGCAGACCTTGAGCGATTTTAGGGTAATGGACATGTGTCTATAGTTGTTGCCTTTGTCCATGTGTGTGGTAGAGTCGGTACATAGAATTCATGTTATCCTATTTTCCTCGGCTGTGTGACCTGAGTAGAGAATACTGTTTTGTTACTGTTTTTCCTTAACTATGGCAAGTTATTTGCACGGTTTGCAATGCATGATTTTAAGGATGAAAACGTGGGATTTTATGAAATAAAACTATTTTGAGGCTCATGTTAGCCTGATGGAAAACTTGGGATTTTTAGGATGAAAAATCTTTTTGGTTCCTATAGTTGAGTCTTTATGTTTATGATTGCATAACCTGCTTTACAGTTTTATAGTCTATTTCTATTGAGTTTCGGCTCATGGTGTGGGTTTTTGTGCAAACCTGTTTCAGGTATAGGTGAATATGAGGAGTTAACCTAGATGCCCGTGGTGGCGAAAGACTTACTGTAGTTTTTCTTTGTTTTGAGACATGTAGTCTTACATGTGATATCTGTTTCTGAAGACAAGTTTTGTACGCCTTGAGGCGACATATTTATGCATGTTTAGAACTGTATGTTTACTGTTTATGAGAGGTGAACCTTGGATACTTTTTATCTAAATGCTGTATTTTTTGGGTTGATAGTTTTCTAACTAAAGATCCTATTTTCATAAACGTTGTTGTGATAGGCTTTCACGTGATTTCAGAGTTTGGGGCGTGACAATACTCAAGCCCAAGTCAGCCTTAGGCAAATGAATAACTCAAGAGGATTCCATTCCTGATACGATAGTTCAGGAATATCAGGAATGCAGAATCTAAACATCCTAAAGTAATAAGAATTACTCAAAGATAAGGCACAATCTGTGATAAAACAAAGATAAGGGATAAGAGGCAGAGTCCCAAGAGAGCTCAGCTTCCTTGGTTTTCGACTCCTATATAAAGAAAGGCATTCCATACTCCCAGGTACGCAATTTTAACCCAGTTTTTGATTAGAAATCTTCTAAAGACAAATTTACCTTGATTGTCGAAGTACTTCCTGGTCAAATCAGGCCGGAAAGCATTAACGGTGTTATTTGTCTTGCAGGAGTTCAGCAACTCCGTGAGCAGCCTCCAGTGAATTTGTATACATAGAGTTCGGTTCATATTCTGTTCGGGATTATCATATTTGAACCGATTCGATTGATTCTGGCTGTACCATCAAATTTACAACACACACACACACACACACACACACACACACACATATATATATATATATATATATATATATACATATATAGAGAGAGAGAGTCTGAATATTGATATATATCTTTGAATGTCTGAATACAAATAACAAAAAATAAGAACACTATTTTTTTTTATTTTCCCAAAAACTTTGTTTTATTTTTAAAAACAATATAAGATTTCTGAATTGAAAAACCACAATACAGAAACCTAAACCCAAAATACTATTAAATCTGAAGGATTTAAAAACCTAAAATAGGCATAGTCCAAACTAATCTTCAAGACCACAACATAAAACAATAGCAAACAACAATAGTCACGGACCAAATCACATGAAATCATAACCCGCAACGTGACCGTGCAATAAGACAATGAAAAAATAAAAGGATAAATTACACTGACATCTCTTAAGATTTCGATTAAATACGGTCAAACCCACTTAGATGGACAAATTACACTGACACCACTTGCCATTAATTACTTTTGAACGACGTTAATAAAAAATTTTAATTGACAAAAATATCCCTCCCCCTTCCCCCAATCTGTCTCTCTTTCTCTCTCTTTCTCTCTCTCTCTCTTCCCCTCTTCCCCCAATCTCTTTCTCTCTCTGTAATACCTAAAAAAAAAGAAAAAGAATAACAATATATGACTAATTAAAATAAATAATACAAAAAAAAATAATATTAATAATAAAAAACATGATGTTTCATCATATTATGATGCTTCATCATACAATAAAAATATATGATGCATATATATATGATAAAAATGTATTTAATAATATTAATAATAAAAATATATGACAAAATATAATACAAAAAAATGATGATGCTTTATCATACTCATTTAATAATATTAATAATAATAAACATTTG
>JAOTRH010212103.1:0-10845 GCA_034768845.1 Heliamphora exappendiculata | reverse complement strand
TTGCAGTCAGCTTTGTAATCAGGGTTTGTACTCCCGCCAATTTCATTCATGGGGGGGATTGTTGGAATCTGTGAATTTATTGGCCATTGAATTACAGAATTCAATAATTCAATTGCAATTGAATTGGCCATTCAATTAGTAATTGAATCCAGGAAATTAATACCATTCATGGCTTTTGATTTTCCTGTAACCACCTCCATGATGGAAGGTCTATATATATGCTGTCATCTTTCAGTATTCAAGGAGGGAAGAGAAAAGGAAAGAAGCAGAGGTAAGAAGAGACAGAAAATGAGAGATAGAACTCAGAGTATATTACAAGCTGTAAGAGAGAGAAAGACAAACGGAGTACGTTCGTAGCCGATCATTGGTGGTGTTCCAACGATCGTGTAGCCGTTTTATCCTGAGAGAGTGACACCGGTAGAAAACCTACAACACTCTCGGTAGGCGGTGAATCATTCTTAAGGAAACTGCGTTTGCAGGACTCGGTTTGCAAATTTTATTCCTGTTATTTCTGTTATTTCATTTTCCTATAATTTCATATTATTGTAATTGTTGAAAGTTAATAAAGACGTATTTTCTGCATCACCGAGCATGTATATATTTTATTTTGGCGTTGGTTTGTCTTTCAACACTTTTTTCTATTAAAGATTTGTTTGTACTTTTACCTTATAGACTAATTTTATTGGTACTTTATTGCCCATTAGTATTTTCAAATTAGTCTTATTCGCATTACAATTTTTAAGCCATTTCATATGACAATTTTTTATTGAATGTGTGAAATCTAAAATCAAATCTGATTTTTTGTCTCATCGATGTTTCTGCAGGAATGGGGAGCCATTTGATTTCAACCAAAGCTATTTAAACGAGACTATGCCATCGTGCTAGAGTAAGTTTAATTTCTCTTTACTGTTAGTGTGAGCACTAACATTGTTAATTATTAAAATAACATTAGATTAGTTAATTTTGTATGTGTTAGTGTTTATGCATGGCATGTGTTTAATGAAATACCCAATAGTCCCTAACATATTTCACTTTTTAGGAGTTTAATGAGGCGATCAAAAGGTGATTGAAAAGAGAGAGAACAAATGGTTACTCAGTGTGAGAATAAAATTGCAGCTAGCGTGATGTGAGAGGTTATGGAGGGATATTGAATGAGAAGAAGGGGAGAACATATGGTTGCAGTTGCCAATAACATTTATTTATTTTTTAAAATGCTTGCATCTGGGATTGCTCTCCTCTAATTTATAAAAGCTCCCTATTAGTTTTAGGAATCTTACTTTCTCTCAATTAGGATAATTTTAATTGAGTTGTGGTTTTATTATTGTAATTCAAGCAGAGTCTATGTATATTGCGTTGTTTGATTTTAAAACCGTTGAATTATTCAAAAAACAAAAAAATTCAGCCTTTTTCTTTACAATTTAATACTTAAAATAATTACCTATATATTGAATTTTATTTTCTTCCCATTTAGTATTTTTTAATATGAGTTATTCATAGTAATATAAGGCTTTAAAAAAATTATTAAAATGCATAAGTAATCTAAAAATAAAATAATAGTAGTGCCTTTAGATACGGGTTTTCCTAAAAAAATCATTCTCCAAATGTATTCAGGAACACATGAATCACCTCCGGAAGATAAACAAAATAATCATTTTGAATTTTTGATAACCATTTTCAATAGACTGCAAGTAAAATTAACGTATGTATACGCAGCGAAAATATGAATAATGTATTTTTAATTATGATTGTTCTAAGTACGAGAAAGGATTTACACTTATGGAGTAAAAAAAATGATGTGAATTCAATGATTTGCACTTACGCATCTTCAATTATGATTGTTCAAGTTGCTGTTTGTTTTTAATTTATTTTTATCCTATTGCATGATAATGGGTAAAAAAATATTTTTTTTGAAACAAATAATGGGTAATTAATAGTAATGAATCAGAGAAAGTTTGGAAGATAAAACCAATGTCATATATATATATATATATATGTGGAACTAGGATTTCACCATTAGAGTTGGAGGGTTAATAACTCATAAAATGCACTAAAATCACTATTTTTGCATTAAATAATAAAAATTTTATGCATAAATATAATAACTTTTGTTTACAAAAAACAAGCAATTCTCCGTCGAGATCGACAAGGATTTCCAATAACAAACGATTGTTCTGTATTTTTTATCTTGTTTCAGGATCTCACAAAAAATTACAATAGATAGAATCAAAAGTAACAAAAAAAATTATTACTTCAATGAAATCGAAACCGATTAGAAGAATTACAAACTAAAACTACAAATTGGAATTTGAAAAAGATGGAAAGGAAAATTACAAGAAATGTAAAAAAAAATTAAAAAGATAAAAGTCAAGCTGTTGCCAAGTTGAGTGGTGTTCTTCATTGTATGCACTATTTTTATTTATGGAGAAATTTTTATAAATAACTTCTTGCAATCGCTATTAACTTTTTACTACTGCCACCGTGTCTATATCATATAATACAAAGTGCATTTTATGTATGTAACTTATTTCAATTGTGTTTTTTTTTTGATTGTCACTTGTAATAATATTCTATATGGGCATTTTAAATATATAGTTATTTTTTAATAAGTTTTTATAAAATTTGGTGGGCTACTTAAATATAAAATAATATCCTCTATAGAAAAATATACTAATTATGGTATAAATAATTTTATGAAAATTGGACAATTATTTATAAAAATTGGACCATTTGTCCGCTCCTGGATGTATAGATTCTAAAAATACCTATTTTTTTCTTTTCTTCGTTCATTAGAGGGCCAAATACGTGCAATTCTTTTTTATTATTGGAGAGTATGGGTGTAATTTTAGCTCGACCCGGCTTAACCCAGCAATGACTCGGGCAAGCCAAGCCCGATCCGAACTCAACGGGCTCTCGCCAAATATTCGAGTCAGGTCAGACCGGATTTTTTAACCAGGAGTTGGCCCAAGCCCTAGGGATCCGGGGCTCGGGCTCATGCCGAGGCCCAGGCCACAGGCGGACCGTTCGGGCTTTTGAATTTTTTTCTTTTTTTTTTCGGGTTTTTTGTTTAATTTGTTATATATTATTAGTTATATAAGTTTATTATTTTATAAGTTTACTTAATATTATTATGATGTTATATTTTATTAGTTTTACTTGATAAATTTATAATGTATTATTGATTTATTAGTTTATTTGAGTTTATTAGTTTTAATAATTTATAGTTTATTATTAGTTATTAAGTTTATTATTTTATAAGTTTATATTTATTTGTTTATTAGTTTTTAAATTTATAATTTATAAATTTATTATTACTTTACAAGTTTATAGTTTATAATTTTATATTATTAAGTTATTATAAGTTTAGTACTTTACTTACTGTAAGTTCATTATTAATTTGAAAGCTTATAGTTTATATTATTATAAGTTTATAATGTATTATTATTAATTTACTAGTTAATTATTTATTATAAGTTAATAACTTATTAGTTTATTATATAAATTTATATTTTATTTGTTTATTAGTTTAGTATAAATTTTATTATTAAGTTATAAGTTTATAATTTATATTATTATAAGTTTATTAATTTATTATAACTTATAAGTTAACAATTAAATGCAATAAGTTTGAACAATTAAAATAATAAAATGCGATATAAATTTTATTAATTAAAAATTAAATTTTAACAATTATATTATATTTTACACATTATAAGTGTATTGTACTCTTTCAAAAAATAGAAAAATTGCATTAGATCAAATGCATCCAAATTAGGTTGGCACATACAAGTTTAACAATCATTTGCATTACTCTCTACTTAAAATACATTACAAATCAAATGTAAAATTACAAATGTAAAGAAATAACATTTACATATTCAAAAAATAAAAATAAAAATTAGTCTGAGCCTAATAATTCTTTAGGTGTTCCACATGTTATAGTTTCTAAGTCTGCTTCTAGTCTTTCCTTCTCGTCTATTTCTTGACACCTTTTTGCTGCGTAAATTATGTCGCGCGTGATCATCAAAATTTACATCATCTCCGAAATTAGTTTGGATCTGTAATCATTTAATATCCGTTTACCTGTACTAAAAATTATCTCCGAAGCAACTGTAAAGACAGGAACTGCAAGTATATCACGAGCTATCGCAGACAATACTAGTTACGACACCTCGTGTTGTTTCCAATACTCTAAAATATCAAAATTATTTTAATTTAAATTTTCTATAGTATCAAAATAATGTTGGAGTTCTTTTATAGAACTCCCACGAACCTTAGAAAGTCTTTTAGTTTTTATTATTATAGACCAATTATCGGTACAACTTCGAGATAAAATCCTAACTGTAGGTTGTGTTGATTGAGATATTATATTAGTTTTATATTTATCATATAAATTTTTAAGTGTTTCATTTATTATTTCAAGTTGGTTTGCATTACCATAAATTTTTTTTTAAAAATAATGTAAACTAATATTTTTACTCTTAGGATCTAGCATTACCATAAATATTTTTTTAAAAATAATGTAAACCAATAATGGAAACTATAAATTACGTTTTAAATAGTTAACACATTCATTATTATAATAAGTATTATATAAAGTAAAAAAAAATATTTTTGATGCAATACCCCACGAAACTAGCTAGTTCTTGCCTAATAACTACACCTAAAAAATAATCGGTATAGAAAAATTCTACAGTTTTAAATGAAAAAATTTTTTTACATAAATTTTAATTATTATCTATAAATGCGCTGTAATATATTAATATTATGTAGTATTTTCAGCAGTCCATAAATTAGAAGTTAAACAAACTTTTTTTTTTAAAATTTATAATAAATCTATCTACTTGATTTTAATTTCATCAAATCTTTATAAAATTTTATTTCTTGTAGTTTTTCTAGAAAAACGTTGAAATTGAGGAAAAAATATGCCTTGTATCATATGTTCAAATGCTGGTTGTTCACTCATTAAAAATGATTGTTCTTGTTCTATTATATAATCAACAAAATAATTTTGTACGCGGGTAGAATCATAAAAAAAATTATTAATATTATCGGTTAGACCTCTACTTATCTACATTTGTGTGGTAAGATTAAGAGGTGTATTTTTTAGATGAATATTAAAATGTCTACGTAAGTGGTTAGTACCACTCGGTGTGTTATTCGAAAGAAATTTATTATAAATTTTACATTTTAGTTTAATAGTTACGGTGTCATCAGTATTTTTTTTAAAAGGTTTTCCAAAAAAATTTCACGCATTCAAAACTTTTTTGTTAGATGAACCTACAAATGCATATGCAGCCGCAGATGTTAATGAACCAGTGGGTGGATTAGGAATATGAATAGGGGGAGTGAGATTAAAACTACTCTGTGAAAATATAACAATATTTTCTTCTTCATTAACGAGAAATATATTTGGATCCATAAATAAAATAAAAAATTATAATTTTTTAAAGCAAAATAAAATTAGAAAATTGAGAGTAGAGAGAGTAGAAAAAAAGTAAATTTGAATAAAAAATTTAAATTGAAATAAAATTTAATTTTTTAAAGAAGTTAATTAGAATTAAAAAAAATGCATTCAAATAAATTAAATATTGTAAAAAATAAATTAAATTGCAAAAAATAAAAGAAACCGAATTAAGGAACTCCGATCTTTAATCTTGATATCGATCAATTTGTATTTTGATTTTGACTTTGATTTTTAATTTTCACTCATTGAATCGCCAACAGTTGCACTGAATCCGAATATCACTAATTCACTGATTAATTAGAGAGTTGAGAGTTGAGAGAGTAAAGAGATTTGTGACCGTCGGAGGTGCCGGGGTTGGGCCGGGCCTAATAGCTAGATTTTTTGGGTGAGCTTGGGCTTGGGCCTCGGACTGGTCCACGGGCTCAGGGAAGGCCCAGGTTGGGGTTGGAGGCTACAGGCTCGGGCCTTGGTCAGGCCGGGCTAAGCCCGCACAGTGGCGGGTCTCGGGCTGCCTGCGAGCCATGGGTTTGTTGTACACCCGTACATGCTACAGTTAAAAGTATTGAGTTTCAATATGATAATGTTAAAATATTTTTGGGTAGAAGTCACTTATGAAAATTAGCTTATAAGGTCTAGTTGTTGGGATTCGGAATAATTCACCAGAGATGATCATACATAACAAAGAAACAAGCAATTTGTGGGGTCCACAATTTGTGAAGCAGAACTCTCAATTGTTTGAAATCGTTTAAGCTTTCATCAGTAATGTAGTTCCCATTTTTATTCTCGATGGGTTTAAAAATGAATTTGTGGAAATTTTCTTCTCAATTCTTGAGCAGGTAATTCATGTTAAATCCAAGAAGTCCACAAGGTCAGTGAACACTATGTGAATGGGTTTTTGACCTATCTCAACATGGATGGACATTGTATAATTTGTAACTACAATTCCCTGTTCTATTCCAATAACCAGTCGAGATTGTATCCAAACCAAGTCATCTGCTATGGAGCGAGCACGGCAGGTTCAAGCAAACCTAGCATCCCAATTCCCTAGCTTTGTGAAGCCTATGCTCCCATCCCATGTTACTGGAGGCTTTTGGCTGGTAAGCCCAAAATCAAACCTTTTTTTTTTGGTTTCAGAATCAGCCGAAGTATTTAGAACTAATTTTTTTTGTGCTAACTTGTTTGATGACAGAGTTTTCCTAAGCAGTTCACTGATTTGCATTTACCAAAGCACGATGACACTGTCATCTTGGTTGATGCAACCGAACAACAATACCGAACAAAGTATCTTGTGGATAAGAGTGGACTGAGTGGTGGGTGGAGGGGATTCTCCATTGCACACAAATTGCTTGAGGGAGATGTTTTAGTTTTCCAACTGGTTCAGCCTTGCAAATTTAAGGTAAAATTGTGATCCCAACTTCTTTATGCTCATCTAGATTTCTCCTGTTTTTTTTTCAGTTTTCCCCCAAAATTATTGATTTGATTTACTTATTGCGTCATTCGTAACAATTATGTGTTAGGAGGGTTCGACCCATGACCAAACTCGTTCCAAATGCATTATGATTTAAAATAAAATTTTAATGTGAGGCTTAGTCCATGAGTGCTTTGGTTTGGGCTTGAGGGGGTTCGGGGCCAGTACCCCCGAGGATTTTTTTTTTACCTGTTTTTGATTTTTGACTTAGTTGTGGGTTTTTATATTTGTTGTTTTTGTTAGTGTTTCTAAATCCTTGTAATTTGTATCGCTTTTTATTATAGTGAAAACCACCGCAACTCTATAGACGCAATCTTAATTTTTGGTGAACTATGAAAAATCATGTTTTATGTGTGTAATTGTATTTTTTCTCGTTTGTTGCTTCAGTTTTCTGCCATAACATTATGGGGAGCTAACTAAAGAGATGCCAAATAAGTTCATCGCCCCTGCGCATAGAAGGGCTAGCCCTGTGTCATCGCATGGTTAAAATGGGCTCCTATAAATTCACACGCATCAATTTCAACAAAAAAAAATTATAAAAGCTCTTAACAACAAAATTTTTATCTTGCTTCTTCATACTTCAATAGCAGTATAATATCCAATTTACAACCCAAACAACTCCAAACAAAATAAAAAACAATAATATCGAAAAGTCCAAAACGAAACCAAACAAAAATAAATCAGTAACAGAAAAATATCACTATGTGCATTTTTTGTTGCAGAACTGCCAATTAAAATTGTATAATCAAACTTATATAACATATATTTTTTGGTAGATAATATTATTAATTTGTTCAGTCTTTCTTGTGACATTATTAACCGAAAATAAGATTTGATCAACTTTAATTTTGAAAAGCTCATTTCTCCTTAAGCAACTCTAACAAGTATAATTAATAATATTCTATATGCTATCCATATATTTAAAAACAACCATTCATTAAGTTCAAATAACTCAATATTTTATATTTTGATATGTAATAACTCAGAACACAAACAATCATCCGAAAAGTTGGGTTTGGCTTTGTAATATTTTTATTTACTAAAAATTGGGCTTTTAATTTTTGTTTTGGACTTGGATTGGGCTATTATTTTCAACAGGTTTCATTATTAAGTTTTCTATGTTTAGGCCTACTAAGGGTATATAAATTAGGGGCCCCTGAATTTTAGTGAAAATTTTTGGGGCTCAAAGCAATTGCTTTGTGGGCTTTGCCGCAAGACCAGCGTCGTGCTCATATGCTCAAATTCCCCCACACAACCTGATGTCAAATGGGCTCCTTACAAATTTCCTCCCTTTATATTCTCGTCATCTCGTGCCTTTGCATGGGATTCATGGTTCATGGCTAGTCTAGATTAGTGGCCCTCACAGTTGTGGTTGCACGAGTTGTGTGTAATATCGCAAGTAACAACCATGGGAACGAACCTCAAAAGTTTAGCCAAAGAGCTGCCGTTTAGGTTCATCGCTCCTCTTATATGCCTAAGAAGGGAATAACTAGGAAAATGCATTAAATGCCTTCTAATTAAATTCAGGAATCCAATTACTACTTGTATGAGTGCCATTGCATAAGCTGTTCCTTATTCCTAGCATGGATTTCTAACTTAACTGCCATTGTCCTTCCATCTTGCATAGGTGTACATTGTGAGAGCAAATGGTTTAACTGAGATAGATGGCGCTATTGGCCTTTTAACTTTAGATGCTTTTGTAAAACCAATGGATGCTGGTGAGTTTGGTTCACTTTTCCATTTTATGACTCCATCATCTGCTAGTAGTAGTAGCCCAAAGTGTCACTTTATTATATTTATCTAACTAACAAAGTACCACACAGAAAAGGGTGTGAAGATTTCTGGAAATGAAGGGGAGAAATGCTCGGTGGTACCTCTTTCACTAGACAACCATCAATGCACTGACCTTGGGCCTGCCACGGAACAATCCAGAAACGAGAGTGATGATTATGGCTCTGAAGTGCTGGAAGGCATCAGATTTTCAGAGTCTTTTGTTGATTTTAAAGACATAAAGAGCATTGAGAATTTCACAATTCTTGTGAATAGTTTAGTCATAGACTCTGAGATTCCCCCACATCTTCAAGCCAAGTACTATGATCTTTGCTGCAGCCAAAAAGCATTCCTCCATGACCGTCTTCTTGAGGGCCTTAACTGCAAACTAGCTGCTGGTATCATTTCTGAAACTGTTAATATATCGGATGCCATTAGAGCTGCTAAGCTCACGACATCTCGGGATAGTTTCACAACCTGGGATGAGACACTAAAAGCCTTTGAGAAGTTGGGTATGAATGTTGGATTCCTACGTGCCCGGCTAGACCGGCTGGTGAGATTTGGATTTGACTGGGAAAAGGTTTTAGAATCTAAACGACTCGAACGAGTTCGGGCTGAAGAGGAGATGAGGACTCTTGAGGCCAAGATTTTGGAAGTGAGAGTTGTGATGAAGAATCTAGATGAGGAGATTGAGGGCCTGAAATCAAATAGCAAGTCACTGGAGGTTATGTTCCAGGAAGAAGCTAAAGCTCCATGGTGAAGTGAAAATTCTGTACATTTTTGTGACACTGGTTCACGTCTTTTTTTGTGGAATTGCATTTTCATCAGGTCAGGTCATCAACATTTTGTAGTAATCTACTGATAAACAACTTGTAACTATGTGCTGGCTATCAGCTTTTTAAGTATGTGATATATAGCCATATATTTTGGAGAAATTCAAAATGAATATGATGACATGTAAGCAAAATACAAGTCGAAAGCAACTTACCTGTCAAACACGGACTGTTTGGTTTTATGGTGGTCCCATCATATTGGCCTGCCTATCCCGTCTTGCTTATATGAACTAAGTACATCTATATGTAATTATGTATAAATATAAATACATATATAAAATGTATGTTTTAGTATATGAGACTAAGACACAAAGGTTATATTTATCTTTGATTTTATTTCCTATAAATTTTATTTCCTTCCAGCATATTTTTTATTTAGTCAACATCAATCTTTTTAATGTTTACAAACCTTTTTGCGATATATTTCTGCCTCAAATTTTCCTTTTCTGCCCGTTCACTAATAATATACAGGTGTAAACTAGGTAGCATAAGAATAAGAGATACGAATAAATTTTGGAGAAATTCAAAAGACATGATCATACGTAAACAAAATACAAGTCGAGAGCAACTTGCGTGTTTGACCAGATTTAATTAGTTTTTTGGTGGTCCCATCATATTGACATGTTTTTTGGTGGTCCCATCACATTTATATGCATCAATACATATATAAAATATAATTCTTAATATATAATGAGACTAAAACACAGAAGTATTATACTTATCTTTTATTTTATTGCCATATTTGTTTAATAAGTCAACATCAATCTTTCTAATGTTTACAAACTTTTTCTTGATATATTTCCGTCCCGATGTTCCCTTTTTGCCATTGCGATATGGGTGAAGACTAAGTAGCACAAACCGTTTCCATCATGTTCTATTGTCATTCTTATTGTTCTTATTATTGGGAGTGTTGAGTAATTTTCTCAATATGATGTTTTCTTCTTGTTTTGAGTATTTCATGTTTTCATGCAAAGCCCTTTCTGGCCTAGTGAATTTAAGAGGATTCTGATTCTCTACAGAACCAGCCACTTGGGCAAGGCTTGCCATTGGGGACCTATCATGTACTGTTTTAGGTTTATATTTGCATATTCTTACCCCCAAAATTAATTTAATTCAATAATCATATTCTAGGACACAAGATTAAAATAAAATATTGTTATTTGCTACTAATATTATATTTAGAAATAAGTTTAATAAATTTTTGTTGGAATCTGTAAATTTCATTGGTCATAAAAATTCAGATTTCAATAGCTGAGCAATTACAATTGAATTGGCCATTCAATTGCAATTGTAGCCTGGAAACCAACAGC
>JAOTRH010212092.1:0-10845 GCA_034768845.1 Heliamphora exappendiculata | reverse complement strand
CTCTGCAACACTGCACAACAACAAAGATACTGACGCAGCTCAACCCCCAAGAGTGACGTCCCACACCACAACTATGTTCCCGAAGGATAAACATATATACTGATTACTTCCTCAAACAAGGTCTCCTTAACGTTACGGTCGTCTAAACATCGTCGGACCAAAATCTAACTCACACCACCGAGACATCGAAGAAAACCCCCACCAGATGCCACCAACTCAAGCGATAAAACGCATAGCACAAAGCTAATCCATAACCGAAACTGGTCTGAAACACTCTCTACTTCATATTTTAAGGACTACATGTTAAGGTTGTATACTAAAAATCATGTTTTTAATATTTAATTTTATTTTAATAAAATTAATTTTTTCGTTTTATGAGAATCTTAATGAGTAATGTATGCAATATTATTTCTTTAATGTTATGTATGGATGTCATTTATACTGTATAGTATTTAATTTGATGTGTAGAGTACAGCTTGCATACAGAAGATCATATTTTAGGTTCTTACAGAATATAAATTTTTTATTCACAATTTAGAAGAAAATAAATATACCATCGGTATGAATGTAGCACAGAGTTTTTGTAGGCTAGTACACTTCGTATATATTGAACGGGACACATTGGGGTAATTAATTTTATACTAATTATATAATTAATTCACACCGCAAGATTATTATGAGAGTGCTTTGCTCTTAATCCTGAATTAATTATTGATCTGCGTATATTCAATATTCGTTATTTTGATTCATTAGAGGGTGCGATCTTATATAGGTCTATATTCTGGATGAGTTAGATAGTGGTATTATTTATATGGTGAATATTAATTATTTACAGAATCCACCTCTCGAATGATCGAGATTGACGACACCATTTTAAGAAAGCTTATAAGTTTCGATCAGGCCAAATCCTACCGGTAGATTTGATTAACCGGTAGTCAAATAAGTCAAGCAGAAGGGTTTAAGGAATTTCAAGAAGCCGATTAAATTAAATTGTCAGTAATTAAATTTAATTAGCGGATATCGGGAATCTTAACGTGGGGAGATGAGTTAGGCATTTAATAATAGAAACTCAATGCAATATGATTTTGAGATAATAGCTTAGAGTGCAATTATAGTTCTTTAGTGGTGTAACCTATAATTTAGTGTTTTATGAAAATTGCAGAAACCACTGCAAAGTTTTCATAATTAATAATACCGCTGAGAGGTTTGTATAATTACGAAAATCGCTGGATACGTATCTGAGTTATACAATAAGTCTTTATCATAATTACTCCACAGGTCCCTGCTGTAACCCTATAAATATGCGGATAGGTTAAACCAAATTCATAACTTGTTTTTAAGACTAAAACTGACCAGGTTTTACCAGTACGAATTCTCGAAGAATTGTAACCCACACTACATTCGGGAATCGCATAAGAAAATATAATAGAAGGCCTGACAGGAACTTCAAATCAAAATCAAAATTGTAGTTGGAGAATCCACCAAAAAGGTATTCTTCAAAATTAACTGTGGTTGCACGAATTTTTATTTTGATCGTTCGACAACAAAATTTTATCTGGGCGCCCGTTTCGATGATTGGTCGTCTAGTTATTTATTATCGAAAATCGTTTACAAAAACAATGATCTTGACAGTTTTGCCTCCAATAATTAGTATCAGAGTTTTTTATTTTTTGTTTACGATTTATCGAGGGGTTGGGTAGATTCAGAACTGTGCTAGCTTTGTTTTGCAGATGTTTTAATCTCGATTTTATGATTATCTTTTTAATCATGTTTGATTGAATGGTTTGGATGACGATTATAATTAATTTTTTAATTACGAGGGTTGATCGTGATAGTTTAAATTTTTTCTAGATCAAATGTGAGTCTACGGGACATAGGTTTTCGATGTAATAGCTATTATTTATTTTTAAATACCAGTTTAGAATATTTAAGAACAGATTGAATAACCAAGAACACGAATAAAAAGGGGCAGCACCGTCGATGGTTTCGAGTTTTATGGGTCACTGATCGCGGTAATTTTTTTAACAGTTTTAAAATAGTTTTTTCTTGTAGCTTTTGTAGAATCTATGCGTTAAAAATAGCAGAAAATTAAGTCCAAAAATAACCGAAAAAATCCACAAAGCATCCACCATCGGTGGCTTTGCCACGGCAGTTCGAGGCCGATTTTGTTGATTTTTCATAACATTTTTTGGACTATTTTTTGAACAATGTTTTAACCATAAAATAGCAGTAAATATGCCTTAAAATACTATCTAAAACCCATAAAATATGATAAAATAGGTGGCAAAAATAGCAGAAAATAGGCGACAGTTTTCGGCAGCTAGGCGAATGTTTAAGGTTGTTTTTGGGACTTTTTCGAGACTATTTTTGAGGCATTCTTTGAAGCAACATGTTGCTAGATATTGAATGCGATAGCAACAGAAATATAAATTTACCTACAACACGTGCCATAGCAATAGAAATATATTGCTGACCTTGGAAATGTGTAATATAAATTTACTGTACTTTATATTTGTTGATCTTGAAAATGTGAAATATAAGTTTAGCAATAGAAATATAAATTTAGTTTCCAAGTCTTAATGTGAAAAATAAAATTGTAGAACAATTTTATTCTACATTATTTATAATCTTTGTCTTTTAGTCTACCAACATCAAAATAATACAAATTTAGATTAAGCACAAAATATGTGGACCCTATGGCAATCGATTAAGACCATTTTGTTGACATGTGAGCCATCTTTGTGAATCGCCTTGATCTTAAAATTATTTGTTTATTTATTTTTGAATATTTAAGTTTCAACAAGCTTTTAATACTTTATCATTGACTCTTAATAATTGTAGATGGCTAGAGCAACGTCAATAATTCAAATAGGTGAGTTGGACGAGTGGTTCGAGTAAAATGGCAAGTGCGGCTCGAATGAATGACTCGATTGAACAAGTAGTCTAGCTGATCGATGTCAAGTGGATCTGGGAAAATCAATCACTTAAATGACTGGCGAAAGCAACTCAATATGCAGGTAACTCGATGACCGAGTGACACGGTAGCTAAGTCACTCGAAGGGCAAGTGGCTCGATTGGTCGAAAACATCAAGGATCGTGTAACATGGTGAGGAAACCCGAGGAGGCTCAAATGACGAATGACTCGGGGGACACGAACAACTCAAGGGATAAGCAGTGTTCATACTATCATTATTCCATACTCGATTAGCTTTGTCCTTCACCCAACTTTATCTCTCTCTGTTCTGTGTTTCTAATTAGTTTACATATTTCACCACTCCATTATTGTTTGTTATTTGTCTATTCTAAATGGAACAATACATTCGGCTATTTAATCTGATTTGTGAGACTCTGACCCATTTTATTTTGGGAATACTTTAAGTATTGACGGAGTTTGAGTTAACCGTTAACCTTGGTGTAATGGGTTTTGTTTCTTCATAGTAGAACAGCAAGTGTATAAGAGTTTCACGATTTTTCGGGTTTGGTAGAGGCGTGTTTGACTTGGTTTAGGGCTTAAAAATTTGTTTTGCATCGAAAAACACAATGCCCAACCATTCGGTCGACTGAAGGGGTTAGCCCAGTCGACTGGACCAAAATTTTTCAGTTCGGTCGATTGGACTAGGGTGTTCGGTCGACTGGACCGTAGGTTTTTGCTGTCTCTATAAATATCCAGTGGGTTGAGATATTTTGGAAAACATACCTTCGAAGCTATGTTTCGGTTCTCTCTGCCTTCTCTCTAGCTTTCTAAGGGCCTGGGGCTCGATTTTTAGCAATTCGACAGTGGATCCTCGATGTTGGTGCGGGAGGTTTCGTATATATTCGGACAGATTCTCATTCCGATGAGGTTCAATTTTTTAGGCTTCAAGTTTTAACTCTCCAATGTAGGATTTTAGACTATACTGTTGTTTAAGGGTATTATATGTTATTATATGTGCTTTCACCGGGTAGAAAATACATGAAATGTCATATTTATGTTTAAATCTTGGTTTTTTGGGTAAAAAGCATATTTTTTGCTTTTCTTAGTTTATTCCATCATATGACTTGTGGATGTTGGATTTTCAAAGAGTGCTCTTAAAAACGGTGGAAAATAGTGGTTTTGTGAAAAATCTCGACAAATCATGTTTTGGAGGTTTGGAGCTAACCCTTGGGGTTGAGTTTCGGTATTTGAAACGTTTTGTTAAAAATGGAGAAAAACATTTTGGAATATTTTGTTTGATCTCCATGTTGATAAGTGGATCTATATATACATGTTTAATGTATATTTGTGAAAATGCTTTTTGTAGTCGAGTTACGGTTGGTTTTGAAATGATTCTCTAAATGTATCGGGATAACGGGTATTTGGCTAGAGTTGCCATCGGTGGAAGTCTGGAAACGTGCGCAGAGTAGGTCCCTTTGTCTTTCGGGTAATTCCCGTAAATAAGGTGGTAGGTACTTTTGTCCTTTGGTTTCATTCCGTAAAGTCAGCAGTTTCGTTGTAGTGCTCCGTATAGAATTGTCATTACCTAACCGGTCCTGAGGTGTTTAGGAATTGGGTAATGGGCAAGAGTCTATAATTTCTACCTCTGTCCCTTCTGACGGAGTCGGTACATAAGAATCATTTATCTTTCTCCTCGATTGTGTGACCCGAGTGGAGCATACTGTTTTATCATTTTATTTTTCTCGGCTCTGTGTGTTCCGAGTGAAAAATTTCTTTTCTCTTTCCTCGGTGTGTGATCTGGGTGAAAAATAATGTTTTGGTTACTACTTTTCATTAACTGTGAAAAATGTTATTTGCATTGTTGACATGCATGATTTTAAGGGTGGACATGTGGGATTTTAAGGCTCGTGTTGGCCTGATGGAAAAACTTGTGATTTTGGGTAGAAAAATCTTTTTGGCTCCTGTGGTTGAGCTTGTATGCTTATGATTGTATAACCTGCTTTACAACTTTATAGTCTGTTTTTATTGGGCTTCAGTTCACTGTGTGAAATTTTACTGTAAAATCTTTTTCAGGTAAGCGTGGTCCTGTAGGTTAACCCGGTGGTACCTGGAGATGGCTGATGACAAGACCCTGTTGTCTTGTTTTGTTAGGTAGTTTATATCTTTATGTATATGTTTCATTTTTAGAGATAACATGTTGTAAATCGTATGAAATTCTTATGGATGTATGCTTGTTTTAATGCTTTCAAGAGAACCTTGGGTTGGTTGTTATTTTTTATAGTATCTTACTACATTTTTCGTTGTTGGGTTCAACGGTTTACAAAATGAAATTTTTCAAATGATTTATGCTTCATTTAAACTCTTGTGCTTCGAGGAAGATTTTTTGAACGGACTGAGCTTCTCTTAAAATGGAAAGAATTTTCTTATTCAAAACTTATATTTTGTTTAAAAAGGCTTGCCTGGAAGGCTGTAACTGTACTCTCTTGACTACTCTTTTAAATCAAATAAACCCTCGGTAGTATGATTTTACAAAGGTTTTGGCCTTATTCGGCTTTTTGGTTTTACATCCCTTTTGTTTGGGCTTTTTTATTGTTGTTATGTGGTTTTTCACGTGATCTGGAGTTTGGAGTTTGAGAACTTGGTATCAGAGCTATGAGTTCGAATACCTATGAACTGTGGAAAGAGGGTACATTACCTTGTGAGGATGTGTGTGTGCTTGGTTGCCTGTATTTGGAATATGAGCATGTTGATGTCGTGTATATGTGAGCATGAAGGTTGGACCTTAGGATTGATTTGTCTTGCTTTTGGGCATTTGGATTAACAAACTTGGGAGCCAAGTTAGAAACGCATTTTGCGAACGTGATTTCTGGCAAAAAATCTGAGTAAGTTGTCCAAAGTGACGCGTCATTCTTGTTGGTTCTCCTCGGTATTGGTGTTATGTCTGCATAATCGTTATGGCTATGTGTTAGCATGATTATGTGGTATGTGTTAGAAATAACATGATAGATCGACCTTAGGTTGTCGTGTTTCATATTTTTTTCTTTATAACCTATACCCCTTTCGAGACGACGAGACCGTGGTTTGGATCTTAGATGTGCGACTCGGTTATTATCAGTTGCAGAGGTAAGGTTATGGGTTGAGCGTCGATCGCCTGGTATGTTGTAGAACTCATTAGTGGGTCAGGTTCAGCCATGTGAGGTTGGCCTCGGTTGGCAAACTGTTGAGTGTTTGAGCAGAGTTTTGTTCGGGTGTAGTCGAAGCATGGTTGATGGCTTTGGCTTGGGTAGCTGGCTTCTCTTGAGAGTAAGTTATCAAAAGTGGTAGATATGTTGGGAGGAGCATGGGATTACGGTCGTATGGAAATGTGTTAGGGTTCCTGTGACAAGTATCAATCTTATGAAATTCCTATGGGAATGCAGGTCAATGGTTTAGTCGATATCCTAGTGATTAGGTGATCGCGTTTGCGAACCGTGCTAGGTTCATGTGGTTGGCTTAGTGCTGAGATGACGTATCCTGGGTATGATATGTTTGATGGTTGTTTGTGTTCTACCTTCGGTTCAGAGATGGGTATGTTGTTTGCCCATGGGAACGAAGTGTGGAGTGCCGAGGTTCAGTAGTGGACCGTGTGGTTTGACTGACTTGGGGTGATAGGTGAGAGATCATAGGATACGATGCCTGTGATCGTGTGTGCCTTAAGGGCAGAAGTGCGGAAGGTGTCTGCATGGTTGTTAGGGTTATTAGTAACTCTGGATGAGAAGTCCCAGGATTTGGTTCCCTTTGTTTGACGTTGTCCCTTGGACAGAGGGCTCGAGGCAGTGATGTGATTGTAGTTTGCCTAGCAAGAGTTAGGTAGTGCAGCGTAACCTTGTGAATTGAGATTTTGGGCGCAATAGGATGTGTTGTGCCAGGTATGCGGATGGATGGTGTCCACATGCTTGAATGAGGTCTAAGAGCTAAGAGCTCGGTGTAACGGACGGTCTGAGTATCGTGATCAAATTTTACAAGAAGTGCATGACTGTAGTCAATGTGCCCTCGAGGTAGAACTTACAGAGTTTTTTAAAGACCAAGTGTTGAGGAGTACTCCTAGTAGGCTGAGGTTGAGTCATGGTTTCTTGTTGGCCTTTGTCTTTCTTTTGGATGGAAGGAGGGAGAGAGAGTTTTCTTGTAGACGATTGTCTTGTAGATGATTGTCTGGTGCGAGATGTTTCATCTCGGTTGGATGGAGATGCCAAGTTCTTGATTGGTTCAGGTTTTGGTTGTGTTCTGAGACAGTGAATTATCAATGGATCTATACCCGTGTGTGACCCTTAGATTTGTGACTCAAGGACTTGTGCTGCCGTGATTTGGTGGTTATAAGATGGATTCTTCGTGGCTTCAACGCGTGGTGCGAGACGCACTACATCTGAACGTCTGTGTGTGTGACCTGGGATCTTATTGCTCCCGCGGTTGGAAACCGTAAAGAATTGCATGATGGGGTTAGTATTCTCCCGCGGTGGAAGACTGTAAAAGAGTACGTGTGAGTGTGGTTAACATGATAGGTCGTGGTAACCTAGTCGGTGTGGCTTGTTTGTATGATGGTTAAACCATATAGGTTATGTTCCCTATGCTATTTGTTCTTGAAAGACAAGGGAGTGGGTGTTGAGACGTAGAGTTCTTTTGCAGTGATCAGTTGAGGATCATTGATCATTGTGTGCGTACGATTATGTCTCTAGCTCTCAGCAGAGTGGGGATTTTGTCGGAACAGTACGGTTGTGATATGTGTATGGTGGGTTTTCGGTAGACTTTTGTGAGTCTAGCTTAGGTCCTGTTTGGGGCTTAGAATTGCTTAGAGTTCTTGGGGTCGAGAAGTGGTTATCGACTGTGGTAAGTGTTATGCTTCAGCATTACTATTGTTTATGTGGATGGTATCCCAAGAAGTGTGATATAATATGAATCAGGAAAGATATGATGTTTAAGAAGCCTTAGTTGGCGTGGCCTGTTCGGACCGACACGGTTAATTGGTTGAGAACGGAAGGGCCATGATGAGTTCTGGATATGAGAAAATTGCTAAGGGTAAGATGCAAGTCTTGGTTGTTGTCTTGGGTTCGAATGTTTTGCTATTATGGATTCAAGGGATTGAGGTATGTGTTATGAGTTGGAGTTGATGTCGGATGACAGTCATCAAGTTGTTTTGTCGAAGGACAACAATTATGTTTGACTTGAGGTTGATCTGTAGCCTTGGTATCAGTGATTTGATGACGAGGCGTTGAGTTGTGTAGTAATGCGAAGTGATGTGCCGTTGCACGGGAGGCATGATTGGGTTTATGTAGGTTGTTGGGTACCTATGAGATGCTCAATCTGCGTGACGTGTTTGGTCAGGTGACTTGTGGTTGTGATGCGGGTTAGTTTTCGGTTGCGTGGAACCTTGTCTGGGACAATGGTGTGCCACCTAGTGTTTCTCCTGAGTGAGAACAATAGTTCATGATGAAAGATCGGATAGAGGGTGAAGGTTTGAAGGTTTGATGAGATCTATTCTTTGGTATTCCAGGTGAGTAAGTGAGCTTCTCTCTGATGAGCTTCTCTCTGGAGTGGGTGTTATATTGTTGCTCGTGGATCGGTGTCATAACAGCTTCAGTAATGGAGATGTTGGCATGCAGAGGGTAATGATGTGGTATCAAAGTCGGTGCTCATTTGGTGATTGTTAGGAGAAGGGTGATAATCTCTGTGTTCGAGCATAAAGCATGTTTGAGATCAAGTACCGTGGTGAATTGGTCTCTTGCTTTGCGTTTGTCGCTGGAGTAGTAGTGTTTGGCGAGAGTTCTATGCTGGGGTTTGGCAGCATGAGTTAGATCTTGATCCAATATTTATGGATGTTTCTTGGATGACAGTAGTATCAGTGGAACTTGCTCGTGCGAACAGTCTGTATGGAGGTCAATTCTTCACGTCGTGTTTACCTTGTGTGCCGACGGTTATATTCTTGGTATCAGTTTTGTGACGACAAGTTTGGGATTTCAGTTGTTGGGGTATTTCTGTTGTTATGTGGTATCGCTGGGTTTACATAAGAGATTGTTGATGGTTAATGGGCTGGTGTTTGGATTGCGTTCGGTGTTAAATTTTGGGGACAAAATTCCTTTATGTGGGGGATAGTTGTGAGATCTAGACCCATTTTATTTTGGGAATACTTTAAGTATTGACGAAGTTTGAGTTAACCGTTGACCTTGGTGTAATGGATTTTGCTTCTTCATAGTAAAACAGCAAGTGTATAAGAGTTTCATGCTTTTCGGGTTTGGTAGAGGCATGTTTGACTTGGTTTAAGGCTTAAAAACCTATTTTGCGTCGAAAAACACACTGCCCAGGAGTTCGGTCGACTGGAGAGGTTGGCCCAGTTGACAAACCTGAAATTTTTCAGTTCGGTCGACTGGACTAGGGTGTTCGGTCGACTGGACCGTTGGTTTTGTCGTCTCTATAAATATCCAGAGGGTTGAGATATTTTAAAATATATATCTTCTAAGCTAAGTTTCGGTTCTCTCTACCTTCTCTCTAGATTTCTAAGGGCCTGGGTCTCGATTTTCAACAATCCAACAGTGGATCCTCGATGTTGGTGCCAAAGGCTTCGTATATATCGAGAAAGATTCTCATTTCGACGAGGTTTAGTTTTTGAGACTTCGAGTTTTGACTCTCCAAGGTAGGATTCTAGACCCTACTGTTGTTTAAGGGTGTTTTATGTAATTATATGTGTTTTTACAGGGTAGAAAATACATGAAATATCATATTTATGTTTAAACCGTGATTTTTTGGGTAAAAAGCATGTTTTTTGCTTTTCTTAGTTTATTCCAACATATGACTTGTGGATGTTGGGTTTTCAAATGGTGCTCTTGAAAACGGTAGAAAATGATAATTTTGTGAAAAATCTCGACAAATCCTATTTTGGAGGTTTAGAGCTAATTCTTGAGGTGGAGTCTCGGTTTTGGAAACATTTTGTTGAAAATAGAGAAATATATTTTAAAATATTTTGTTTGATCTACATGTTGATGCAAGGATCTATATATACATGTTTAATGTATATTTGTGAAAATGCTTTTCGTAGTCGAGCTACGGTTGGTTTTGAAATGATTCTCTAGATTTACCGGGATAACGAGTATTTGGAACGAATTGCCCTCGGTGGAAGTTCAGAAACGTGCACAGAGTAGGTCCCTTTATCCTTCAGGATAATTCACGTAAAGAATGTGGTAGGTGCTTTTGTCTTTCGATTTCAATCCGTAAAGTCAGCAGTTACGTTGTGGTGCTCTATATAGAACTTATTATTACCTAACCGGTCCTAAGATGTTTAGGGATTAGGTAATGAGCAAAAGTCAATGTTGCTACCTCTGTCCCTTATGATGGAGTCGGTACATAGGAATCATTTATCTTTCTCCTCGGCTGTGTGACCCGAGTGGAGCATACTGTTTTATCATTTTATTTTCCTCGATTATGTGTGTTACAAGGAAAAAATATCTTTTCTCTTTCCTCGGTGTGTGATCCGGGTGAAAAATAACGTTTTGGTTACTACTTTTCTTTAACTGTGAAAAACGTTATTTGCATTGTTGATATGCATGGTTTTAAGGGTGGACATGTGGTGTTTTATGGAGTAAAACATTTTTAAGGCTCGTGTTAGCATCATGAAAAAACTTGTGATTTTGGGTTAGAAAAACCTTTTTGGCCCCTGTGGTTGAGCCTGTATGCTTATGATTGCATAACTAGCTTTACAGCTTTATAGTCTGTTTCTATTGAGTTTTGGCTCACGGCGTGAAATTTTACTGTAAAACCTTTTTCAAGTAAGCGTGGTCCTATAAGTTGACCCGGTGGTGCCCGAAGGTGGCTGATGATAAGACCCTGTTGTCTTGTTTTGTTAGGTAATTTATACATTTCTGTATATATTTCATGTTTAAAGACAACATGTTGTAAATCATATG
>JAOTRH010212081.1:0-10846 GCA_034768845.1 Heliamphora exappendiculata | reverse complement strand
CCAGCATAAGTGCCCGTAATAGCAGAACTTTGTCCCGAGGCCAGTAAAGCAATGGCATAGACAATTGAGCTCGATTTTCCTAGCACATTCTGAAATTAAATGAGTAACAAAAAATTTAGTATTATTAGTTACTTTTTCTCCTTCATAAATTAATATACATAATTAATTAGGTTATTGAGATTAAACAGAGGTTGAGACCTTGAGAAGGAAAGAAGCTGAGTTGAGGGTGAGATTGTTGCAATTATTTAAGTTGTCCTGTGAGATGTTCGTGGCTGAACAAACGGTTGCTGTTACGGCTATTACTGAAACATTGATTAAAAATGCCACAAACAATGCTATACCGGCCTCTATTAAGAAGTATTGGCACGCATCCTGCAAAATTAAGAAGTCAAATTAAAAAATAAATTTTTAAAATATTTTATTTAAATTTTTATTATTTTTAAAATACAATAATACTCTTATTCGTAATTTCTTTACTACGACTATCAACTACATATAATTGTTAATATCAGATATATAGAAGGGTAAAATTGTTCACTTTAAACAAAAAGTAAAAGCTAGCTATTTACCCAAATAACTAACTTCAAAAAAACTAACTTAAAAGTTAAATTACCAAACAACCTACATTGAATTTAATTTAATTTTTGAACTAAAAATGCAAAAAAATCAAAAAAAAATTAATTTTTAAACTAATTGGCTATCGCACCATAAGTAAATAATTAGTCAGGAGACCTGTAGCTCAACTTCCATTTAATTAGTTAACACTGAACCTCATTTTAAGAAAAGCTTCCTTTTTTTTGAGAGTTAACTGAATTATAATATAGATTTATATGTTTTATGTATCTAACCTCAGTAATTAATTTAACTTAATACTTATTGAGAGATTAGTAAAATTATTGGCCAACATCTCTATTGTTTTTGGTGCCATTTTGGCTAACAAGCATACACATCTATTGTTTTCTCACAAACGAGGTGAGGACTTTAAAGCTCGTTTGGATAAAATACTATTTTTTGGAGATAATTAATATATTTTGATAATTAGTGTCTGAAATATTAGTGCTTGGATTATTAGTTTAGTATTTTTTGTACTAAAAAATATTTAATTGAGAATAAAAAATTTTACGAATAAATAATACGTTATTTGATTTGACATGATTTTAGTCAATTAACTTTTTTATATATAAAAATGATCAAAATAGTCACAAGACTAACCAACCCACCTATTAGATGGGTTTAAGGTAGTTTCCCATAAAGGGTATTAAGTTAGTTGGGGAGTTTTTTAACCCCCTCTAAATAGTAAACAAACATATTTATATATGAGACTATTAGCGAAATAGTTCAATCTGAAGCCTAACTCCACAACCAAACGGGGCCTAACTCTCCATGTTAAGGAGGTGTATTGCTCTCTCTCTCTCTCTTTGTTTACCCGATTCAAGATCTTAGGGATGCTATTTGACTTCTGAATTAATTACATGCTTAAAGTGTGTCTAAAGGACCTTGCCTAGACCGTGCTCGCGATTATTAGAAATAAAACTAAAAATCTACATCACAATGGTTATTTTTATGTTTTCATCCATATATATATATATATATATATATATATATATATATTGGGAAAGTTATATTATTCATCTTTTCTCCAAAATAGACCAGTTTAGTTAGGCTTATTTGGTTCAAAATGGACTCATTTTAATAATCGAGCCACTTATTTTATTATTCTCAGTATATATATTATTTCTGCAAAAATCAAGTTAATCAGATATCGTTAAGTACCTTAACAAATTATATTGTACTAATAAAAATAAATAATAAATGAACATCACCGACACAATTGTACTTTGTTAAGGCACATAATGATATCCGATCAATTTAAATTTTTCTACAAATAATATATATGTTAAGAACAATAAAATAACTAGTTTGAATTTTCAAAATGAGTCCATTTTGGGAATCTAAAAAACTCTGAGCTAGATTGGTGCAGTCCCATTGAAGAGAAGTCTCTTCCAAATATATATATATATACACACACACGTAAACTCATGTTCTATATAATTGGCTTACATTTATGCCACGAACGGAAGGTGATATCTTTCTCGAGAGTACAAGTGCTGAGTGGAGAAAAAGGTTATGCCTATTGAGAATTAAGATAAATGAACAACTTAGCACAATAACAAATTATTTATATAAAATAAATAAATTAAATTAAAATAAAAGCTGATTAGTGGAAGATTGATGGGTATTTGATATTAGGTCAGAAAAAAATTTTAAATCTTGGCCAATACGTTTCATTTCAGAGTACCAAAATTTTAAATATCAAATATCGATATTTTCCACTATATTAGTCGATATTGTCCGATATCAACTAAAACATTATCGTATTGCTGATATCGATAAATATCCTAATACAGCTATTGAAAACTTCTTCCATATGTGCATCATACAAAAAATGAGATCATACGGCATAATTAAGGCCCCGAGTAAGGCAATGGCGTCACCGGTGGCACTGTGGCCGTTGAGTTTAGGGATGAACATCCCCTTAAACAAGTCTCCTGCTGGAGGCTTTACATAACTCATTTCCGCAAAGAAACATGCAGCCATGGTGAAAACCATCAGTGTTATAAACAATTCCAGCTTCCTCACCTAACCCACCCAAATGTAGAGAGGGGGGGAAAAAAAAAAAGAAACATTAAGAAAATTTAGCTCTCAAAAGAACAGTAAAAAAAATGAAAAAAAGAAAAGAAGAAGAAGATTTGATTTATCATGTTTGTAAATTAAAATATCAAAGTATGGTCCACATTTAGTTTCTACCATATTGTGGGGGTGTGGTAGATGGAGAATATATTCAAGATTTTTTTATACATGCATGATTTGTAATTTTCCTTCAGTTTCTTGCTCTTTCCTGAGAACCAAACATGATTTTTCTATATGGAATGCTACCTTCAAAAATTATGCATGCTAAAATTGCATAACCACCTCAGTAAATTGCTCATGTAGCAGTGTTTCATGTATCTATACTATTTTATAAATAGAGAGCACCATGACCGGCCCGAGCCTAAAGTCATAAAGCTATTATTTTAAGTCCCCAAAAAGGAATTAAAAATAAGGGTTCTAATTTGTTGTGTGTATATATATACTATATGTAAATAAAGTATTTTAACTTTGTTTGTACAATACATATTCTTGTAAACTCAATTACAATGCCACGTCAAGTAAACTCGCTTAAAAACAACCTTTATATATTTTAATATTTTTAAAAATTGAAACCAATTTTTTTATAATTAAAAAAAAACACACGAACTAAACAAATTTATAAGATTTTGTTTTCCCTGAATTTGTTCTGAATTTCACAAAATAGAAGCGAAGATAAACTTTTTTGAAAATAATAGAAGTGTAAATTTATATAATTTTAAAATATTTAATATTAACACTACTATAATAATAGATTTATTTACCGTAACTTAGAAGAGATCACCTTAGCCGCCTCCTAAGTACGACGTCGTTGGCCTTTAAGGTCCCATGGCAAATTTGTGACTTAACGAAGGGTCTCGTTTGACTCCCGCTTAAACGTGAAATTTTAGTCCCTGTTTGGTTTCACTAAAAAGTTGACTTTTTTGCAAAAAGAATCATTATTTAAGTCATATTGTTTAGTTTTCTAAAAAAGTCAACTCACTTTTTTTTATTTTTTAATACAAGAAAAAAAACTTATAAACATCTTAAGCACTTTAACTTTTTCTAAACTAAAATTACAATAATACCTTCAATTTAAAAAGTCAACCCTCCTCACAAAAAAAAAAAAAACTTACCAATGTCCCAAACACTACAACTTAAAAACAAAAACTAAAGATATATTAGACATTTTAATAAAAAGTAAAAAAACTACTATAAAAAATTATCTTAAACACCTTAACTTTTTTTATTCTTTTTTTTTTTAAAAAGTTAAATATCTTAAAAGTTAAACTTTTTAGGCATCTCAAACAAAACCAGTCTTTTTGCTAAAAATTATAAAATAGTTAACTATCAATTCACAATATTTTTCTCTTTGCATATATGGTGGCTAAAAGGTTATTTGTAACTATAGAAACTTTTTATTTATCTAGCTTTAAATTTTAAAATAATAAAAAAAATCTTGCTTTAAGTCGTGTTTGTGACTTAATTAAGGGTCTTGTTTGGCTCCGATTTAAATGTAAACTTCTAGTTTTTAGCTTAAAATTATAAAATAGTTAACTGGTATAATTCATAATGTTTTTCTCTTTGCATATATGGTGCTGAAAGGTACTTTTTCACTGCAGGAACTTTTTTATGTATTTAGCTTTGAATTTAAAACTTTTTATGGTGCTGAAAGGTACTTTTTCTCTGTGAGTTTAAATATATTATATTTATAATTTTAAATTTTAATTAAAATAATTTATTATATTAAATTCATTAAATATGTAATTTTTATAAAAAAAAAGTCAGTTCAATCAAATATAATTATTTATGTGATTAGAATATGTTATTTTGAATAAAAATTAATTAGTTTTTAATATTTTTAGAATAAATTGTCAAACAAATATATTTAGATTATATGACTAATAATATTCAATTAATTTAATTTTTTTTTATAGAAATTATTTATTTGATGATTTTAATATAATAAATAATTCTAATTAAATTTTAGAATCCTAAATAAAATAACTTTGTGGATAACTAAGAGCAAAAATCCCGTCCCTGTCAGCTACCCATTTTCAACTCTGTAAAAAAAACCTCTATTATTGAAGCCAAATGCGTTTGAAAATATGGTAGTTAAGGCCTCGATTGGTAATTAGTTTTTTTTTTTTTTTTTTTTTTTACTTTTTTTTTGGTAAAAAATTTGTTTGGATTGAAACCAAATTATTTAGTAAATTAGCTTTCAAGTTAATTTTTTTAGAATAGATTGATTGGTTAAAAAGTTACATTTTCTACTTTTTATTTAAATTGAATAATATTATTTTTCTATATACTTAATCATAACGATTATTCCCATAAAAAAAATCATAACGATTATATATTATTAGCATTAGTAATAAATAAATTATCAAAAAAGATATTATTTTATTTTAGAATCAAATAGTTTTGAATATTAAGACAGGAGCCTTCCGAATTAGTAGTTTAATTTAACTTTTAAACTTTTTAGCTTTTTTAACTTTTTTTTGGAACTAACTTATTTTTAACTGAAAAAGCTAAAAAGTATATTACTTAATGTGTCTCTAATTCATATTACACGGCATTTTCGTATCCAACACGTTTTAGTGTTATTGGTTAGATTAAAAAAAAAAAAATTATGTAGAAAAATATTCATGGAATGGTACGAGTTACAACAATTGATGACAAATTGAAAAAAAAAATAAATTATGGTAGTTTGAACACATACAACGTAAACCAGTAGAAGCGACAGTAAAAAAAGTGACAAGATGATGGATTAATAAGAACACTAGAAGAAGAGATATAACTAAATTGACATAAATATCGTATAAAAAATATATAAATTTATTAAAAGTAAATAAAGATATAACCGATAATAGAATAAGATGAGGTACAAAAATTTATATAGTCGACTCTATTTAATTGAGATATAAATTTAATTTAATTTGATTTGATTTGGTAACATCTGCAAAGATTGCGTGTACGCATACGTTATGTATATATATATATATATATTAATGAATGTCGTCAATGACGGCTAAGCCACAAAATTAGAGAAAAGATTATAAGCAATATTACCCCATATCTCTGCAGGCCAAGGAGTAGCAGAGTGCTAAAACCAGTCAAGAGAACTCCAACCCACACCGGGATATGAAACAATATATTTAGGGCAAAGGCTGTACCAATCACTGCCAAAAAAAAAACCATAAAATAGTTAAAAATTCCAAATAAAAAAACAATAAATATAAAGACCCATAAAACCGGCCAGAAGTCAAAAAAAATTTAAAAATATTAAACTATTTTAGAACTGTAATACTTCTAAAATAGGCCGGCTCAGGAGTCAAATTCTTAAAAATAATCAGGCTCCATCTGCATAACAATAATGCTTTTGGCATAAAGATGTGCTATGCACGAGATAAAAATAATAAATTTTAAATATATTATTTTATATTTTATAATATTTAAAATATTAAGAAATATTTTTTAAAAAATAACTTAATTAGTTAAATTCATCATATAAAGTATAATTTTATTTTTATTAATTTTTATTAAAATATGAGCAATTATAAACAAAAAAATAAATTTCATTGAACGTATTTTGTTTGTTGTTCAACACACTAATAAATAAGCTTTCATATATAATTCTTTAAAGTATTCAACCCTTTACCTATTAAAAAAATATTTTAGAATTTTAAAATCAAATTAAAGTATACAAAACAAAATAAAAATTCTTTTAATATGAAAGACTTTTTATTTTGCTTATAAACTAAATAAATATATGTAACTTTTAAAAATGTTTATTTTAATAATATTAAAAGTTCTATTAAATTTTTTTATTGTTTATAAACTTTTAACTCTCCTAATATATAAATGATTTTAATTTTTCTCAGCTTTTTATATACCTCTCCTTATAATCATAAAGATAGCAAAATTTCTTTATGGCTAATGCTAAACCTACCGAAATCTGTTCGAAAAAATGACTGAATATCTTCAAGTGAGCGGTGGCAGGTTCAGCTACTGTCGATAAATTAGTCTTTTTGAGGCGTCTATTCATTGGACTATATTGTGTTTTGTTTTCTTATCATATTTTTATAATCGAAATTGTTTATTTTATAGTATTTCCTAGTTTACGTACTCAAAAAAATAATTAAGTTAATTGGATATTCCTGATTATACGATCTTATTATATTTGTTTAACACTATTTTTTATAAGATTATATTTACCATTTATTTATTTTTTAACAAATATGATCTATTCACATAACTATTAATATCATATTAATTTAATTTTTTGCATCAATGATCTACATAATAAATATTAAATAATAAATTGTTTTGATCATAAAAATATACAAAATGCTAAGTGTCCCAAAATAAATGACCAAAATAATTGACCGACAATGATTTAGTGTTTATTCCTTACTCATCTCACATATTGCTTTTTTATTTTTTAAAATTCAATTTTAAAACATTTTTAAGTCTTATTATATGCATTGTTTATTAAAAAATTTATACTTTTATAATTTATTCGTCAGATTTATTAATTAATATTGATGCTAAATATAAAAATAAATCTTTACAATTTATTTTCAAGAAATTCTTATTAACGTAATTTTTTGTTTGGCTAGAAGTTTGAAGTTAAGTTTTTGTTTTTTTGGCTTAAAGTTAAAAAAATCTAAAAAAAGTCGGTAATTTTGTTAATATCTAAAAAAATAAGACAAACTTTGAAATTTAATTTAATAAAATTATACTAATCAATACGAAAGATCTATTTCTTTAAGAAAAAATAAGAACTATTTCAAAATTTAGTACAAAAAACTTCTCATACATATATTTATTAATTTTATTATTTCTTAATTTTAAATAAAATGACCATATTATGAATGAAAAATTTCTGAGTATACTTTTTTTCTATATATAAGAAACTTCTTATACATAGTATGAGATACTTCTCATGCATATTTTTTTTAATTTTGTCATTTTTAGTTTTAAATAAAATAAGTAACTTATGAATAAAAAAAATTTCAATATAATTTTTTTTTTCATATTTAAAAAACTTTTCATACGTAGTATATGAAACTTTATAAACATATTTTTCTCAATTTTATCATTCTTAGTTTTAAATGAAATAAGCAATTTATGAATTAAAAATTTTTTTCAATATAACTTTTTTCGTAAAGAAATTTTTCATAGCACATGTATATATATATATATATATATATACTCTCATATTAGTGATATATGAGAATTTTTTACACTTTCTAAAATGTGAATATGAGAAGTTTCTCATAGCACATAAGAGAAATTTCTCATATTAGGCCATACTTTGCAGTAGTACTCGACCAGATTCAGGAAGCGAAGATAGTGCTAAGTAATAAAAAGGTAGACCTGAGTATGAGAAATTTTTCATAGTATGTGTGTATGAGAATATTCTTATCTTGTGATACACTAGAAATTTTTTCATAATATGCGTGTGTATTAGAATATTCCCATGTAGTAATATATAAGAAATTTCTCATAGTATGTTTGCGTATAAGAATATTCTCATTTTATGATATATGAGAAGTTTCTCATTGCATGTGTGTATGTACAAATTTTCACATATTGTGTTATTTGAGAAATTTTTAATACATTTGATGCATGAGAAAAAAATAATAACAATAAAAAATTAACTTTTTACCCAATCAACGAACCTAAAAGAAATAATTTAAACGTTAATAAACTTCTTTTCTTTGTTTATTTTCTAATATTTTTTGTTTTTTTGATCGGGCTAAGTTTTTAATTTTTTATTTTTTCATAATAAAATAAATCTAAAAGGTCACTAAAGACAAAAAAAACTCTTATAAAGATTTTTGAAGGGATTTTTTTTCTAAAATAAGTAATAAAATAAAATAAAAAGTTTCAGTGAGCTTTTAGAAATAAATCTAAGTATAATTATTTTAATTAAAGTTTTAAAAAATTTACTAAAGACAAAAAACTCTAATAAAAATTTTAATATAATTTTTCAAAAATAAGTAACAAAATTGAAAAAAAAATAATATGAAAAGTTTTTTCATATTTTGCATTAATCTTTTAATTTTTGAGAGCATGAAGAATTTTTCAATAAAAAAACAAAAGTAAAAATGGCCCGAGATTTGCCTAAAACTTGTTATTGTGCGGGCCCGGCTCGGCCTTGCTCATACTGCTCATGGGTCGAGCCTGGGCCACACCTCCCAAGCCAGTGGGTCGGGCTGGCCCGACCCGAGGCCCACCCGAATTTATTTTGCAATTTCAACGTTTTTTTTAGAAATACTATAAGAAATAGAGTTTTAAATATATTTGATGAAATTAAAACCGAGTTGATGAATTTATTTATAAATTTAAAAGAAAAAATTAGTTTAACTTCTAATTTATGGACTGCTAGAAATACTCAAGAATTTCAATGTATTACAGCACATTTTATAGATAATGATTGAAATTTATGTAAAATAATATTTTCATTTAAAACTATATAATTTTCTTATACCGGTCATTTTTTAGATATAGTTATTATGCAAGAACTAATTATGTGGAGTATTGCATCAAAAAGATTTACTATTACTTTATATAATACTTTTTACAATAATGAATGTGTTAATTATTTAAAACGTAATTTACAACTTTCATTATCTTATTCTTTATTTCATATTCGTTGTTCCACACACATTTTAAATTTAATTGTGAAAAAATGATTTAAATATTACAATGAGTCTCTTGAAAGAATTAGGTTATCAATAAAATGTATAAATAGTAGTACTAGAAGAGTTGATCTGTATAGAAAAATATGTCAATAAAAAAATATAAAATGTAAAAAAATTATAACATGATATAAAAACTATGTGGAACTCGACATATAATATGTTACAACTAGCAATAAAATAAAATAAAAATAATTAATTTATTTTTTGAAATGAATATAGAAATAAATTTTGATCCACCAATGCCTAGTGATTGGGATAATTTAAATGTATATACAAAAATTTATAAAATTTTTGATCAAGCAACAAAATTATTATTATTTATTTATACTCCTACTACTCCATTAGTTTTACTGTAATTAAAATAAATTAGCGCAATATTTAAAGAATTTTTATTCAATCCAAATTATTATCAAATGATATTTAGTATACAAGATAAATTTAATAAATATTATAATGAAATAATACATATTTTTAGAATAACTTACATACTAGATCCTATGAATAAAAATATTGATTTACAATATTTTTTAGAAAATATTTATGGTTATGCAAATTAATTTGACCTAATAAATGAAACGCTTAAATATTTATATGATGAATATAAAGTGCATATAATACCACAATCAAAACAACTCGCAGTTAGGATTTCATCTTGAAGTCGTAACGACTATTGGTCTATAATAAAAAATAGGCGACTTTCTAAGATTCATAAGAGTTCTATCACATAAGTTCAACGGTATTTTGTTGCCATAGAAAATTCAGATGAAAATAATTTTGATATTTTAGATTATTAGAAACAGCACAAGGTGTTGTGGCCAGTATTAACCGCGATAGCTCACGATATACTTGTTATTCCTATCTCTACAGTTGCTTCGAAGTCAGCTTTCAATGCAGGTGGACGGGTACTCAACGAGATCAGATTCAGACTCACTCCGGAGATGGTCTAAGTATTGATAATTACACGAGACACACTTTACGCATCGAAGATGTATCAAGAAATGGACGAGAAAGAAAGACTCAAAGCAAACATAGAATCTATCACATCTGGAACGCCTAAAGAATTGTCAGGCTCATACTGCTTTTTTAAATTATTTATTGCATATGTAAATGTTATTTTTTATATTTGTAATTTTATATTTTATTTATCATGTATTTTGAGTAAAGAATAATGCAAATAATTGTTAGACTTATATGTGCCAGCCTAGTTGGGATGCACTTGACCTATAGTGATGTAATTTTTTTATTTTTTTAAAATGTACAATACACTTATAATGTCTAATATTGTTCACATTTGATTTTGGATTAATAAAATTTATATCGCATTTTATTATTTCAATTGTTCAAGTTTATTACATTTAATTGTTATAATAAATTAATAAATTTATAATAATAAAAGCTATAAACTTATCAATTAATAATAATTTTATAGTAACAAATACACAAATAAATTATAAACTAATAAGTTT
>JAOTRH010212060.1:0-10846 GCA_034768845.1 Heliamphora exappendiculata | reverse complement strand
AAACACAGCCATCAGGATAAAAAATCACACAACAGTTGAGATCATTAGTGAGCTGACTGACTGATAATAAGTTAAATGAATTTCCAGGAGTATGTAAGACATTAGGTAAGGTTAAGGAGGGTATGGGAGTAGCGACTCCATGCCCCTTAACCGGTAAAGAAGATCCATTAGTCACAAGAACACCACGATGGCTAGGGGTCACCTGGTAGTCAGATAATATACCTGCTGAACCAGCCATATGATAGGAGGCACCTGAATCAATCACCCAGACATATGAAGTAGTTGCTAGACAGGCACTAGAATTACCTGTGAAGGTAGCGGCAGCAGGAGTGGGAGGACTAGGGCTAGTAACTTGAGACTGAACATACTGTTCATATTCAGCTGGGGTCATCTCTACGAGGTGTTTCTGAGAAGAGGGAGACGAGTCTACCTGGGGGTACTCAGCAATAGTATTAGCCACTGGGGACGGTCTTCCATATAGTTTATAACACTGACTGTGAATATGGCCCTGGATCCCACAATAGTGGCAAGAACGAGTCTCACGAGCCCCCCCACCTGTTTGACCTCCATCACGGCCCCTACCACGGCTAACGCTACGAGTTCCATTGCCTCCTCGAGAAGCAACAAGGGCAGACTGATCATTCGTATCTAAGGAAGGCCGGGTGACGTCACGGCACATCGAATGACTCACTCGACGGAAAATCTCAGATAATGTAAGAATATCTGTCCCAGCAAGAATCTAGGAATGAGCCGTGTTATATTCAGGATCTAAACTGGCCAAGAAGCACACAACAAGAATCTACATCCGCTATTCCTGAAACTTACTGATAGAACTGGTGAATGGAAGAAGTCGATCAAATTCGTCGGCAAGCACTTTAAATCCCATAAAGTGCTCCTAAAGAGGACGACCAGCCCGTTGCGAGCGGAAGAAGCCTCGCATCACATCATAAAGGCGCGATAAGTCATTTGTAGAGGAATAGATATCCTCCAGAGCCCCTCAAATTTCTTTTACCGTATCAGCACTGGTAACCAAACTCTTGACACTGCAATCCATGGAATTCATAATCTGACTGAAGAGACGAGCATCGTCTCGTATCCAGGTACAATAAATAGGAGAACTAGGATCGGGGGCATCGTCAAATAAGTGAGAATCCAATTCCATGCCTTGCAAAGATTTTAACACATTCTTTCGCCACAAGGGATAAGCAGAAGCACTGTCAAGTTTCTCATTGACAAGCTGAGTAGAAGAAGAGAATACCTCAGTTCTCATTGGTCCAGTATCCATCAGAGACTCAGCAGTCCCAGAAGTTCGGGTAGCAGACCTATCACCCTCCGATGACATTATTGTTCAAATACCAGAGAACCTACAACCAGATAACCTTCACTGCATCAACAAAGATTGGACAACACAGAACTTGTTGAATGGAAAGTAGGCCATTGCACGGATGAATGAAGGGACGCAGTGAGGGAGATGGAAAAACAGAACTGCCGAGACTTGTGCGACTGTTCCGGCGACTTTTTTAGCAACTTTTCTAGGGTTCCGATGACTGTTTAAATGGTCGGAGACTGTTTTTGGGGCCCGATCAGTGACTGTGGCAACGGTTTAGTGAGTTTTGGTGGGTTTCAGCCACTTTTGGATGGCAGCAACTGGTGTCGACGACATCAGAGTTTATCAGCGACTATAGTGAACTGGTATGGGGTTGTCAGCGCTAGAGGTGGTAGTTTTGGTGGGTTTCGGCACTAGGAATGGACTGGTGTGTGGGTTTCAAAGTTGGCGGTAGTGGTTTGGTGGGTTTCGGCGCCTGTCGGTGACTGTTGGAGACAGGGTTGTGGGTTTCGGCGCTAGAGGTGGTGGTTGTGGTAGGTTTCGGCGCTGGAGGATGAGACTGGCGTGGTCAGTGGCGAGGGTTAGGGTTTCGGCGACAGTTAGAAACTGGTCTAGTGGATTTCAGCGCTGAAGATGATGGTGTTGGTGGTTGGTGGCATTGGAGGATGAGGTTTGGGTGGTCAACGGCTAGGGTTAGGGTTCAAGGAGGAACTGTTGGCGGTGATGGCTCTGATACCATGTTAAACAAATAGTATTAAGCTTAATGAAGGCACGTTAACCCCAATAGGACACGCAACGGTTTATTTATAGAATAACGAGACTACATAATAAGATATGGTGTGCCTAACTACACCGAATAATAATAATAAAACTAATATAATTATAATCATAATAAAGCTAGCAGAAACTTAATGGACTTCGAGAACTTGTCACAGCTCAATACCATGGTAAATACATTTGCAACTTGTTCAGCTTTATTGATCGACAACAAATTAATTTTCCCACGAAGCACTTTCTCCCTCATAAAGTGGTGATGAACTTCTACATGCTTAGTTTTGCCATGAAAAACTGGATTTTTACCAAGTCGAATAGCACTTTCATTGTCACAATATAAGCCTATTGCATAATCTGTGCATTGATGAAATCCTTCATCAGTTGCATCAACCATACACTTTCCTGAGCAGCCATAGTTGCTGCCCGAAATTCAACTTCAGTGGTTGACAACGACACTGTAGGTTGTCTTTTGCTGCACCACGAAACAGCTTGGTATCCAAGATTGAATACATAACCTATTGTGGATCTTCGAGTTGAGACATCCCTGACATAATCAGTGTCACAAAAACCAACAATTTCACAACTGCCTCCTTTCTCATACAGAATACCAAAATCTGTTGTCTTTCACGTACCTCAGTATGTAACGAACTGTGTCAAGACGCAGCATCCTTGGATTTACCATAAATTTGCTTGCAATGCCCACAACATAACTTATGTCGGGCCGGCTTAGTGTCAAGTAAATAAAACTTCCTACGAAATTTCTACACATTCGTGGACCCTCTAATTCTTTCCCATCATCAGTTCGAAATTTTGCCTTAACCTCAACTGGCGTGGCAATTGGTTTAGAATCCACCATTTCAAATTATTTGAGAAAACCTTCAGCATACTTCTGCTGGCACAAAAACAAACCCTTCTCAATCCGATCCAACTGAAGACCCAAAAAATACGTGAGCTCACCAAGATCCTTCATTTGGAAGCGAGTACCAAGGTTGATACGAAGTCTATTATTTTCCTCTAAATCATATCCATTGACTATAAGATCATCAACGTATATCAAGATTGCTGAAATTTTTAACAAACAAACTTGAGTCCGCTGAAGTCAATAAATACCCACTAATAGTGAGAAATACAATTATCTTACCGTACCAAGCCCTTGGTGCTTGCTTTAAACCATACAACGCCTTGCGTAACTTGTAATCATATCCCAGATTCTTGGAACTCTCAAACCCCTTTAAGCTGCTCCAGAAAGATTTCTCGATCCCATTAACCATGCAAAAATGCATTTTTCACGTCCATTTGCACAATTTACACTCTTTGCAGGAAGCAAGAGCAAGAAGCACGTGCACTGTGGTAATTTTAGCGCACAAGATTAAAAGTCTCATCGTAATCTATCCCATATTGCTGTGAGAACCCACAAGCAACCAGTCGAACTTTATACCTTTCAATTATACCATCACTTCAAGTCTTGATCTTGTACACCCATTTATTAGAAATAAGTTTGACTCCAGCCGGTATTGGAACAAGATGCCATGTCTCACTTTTCAAGAGAGCTTGCATCTCCTCCCCATAGTTGCATCCCACTTTGGAATGCCATGAGCATCTTCAAATATACTTGATTTCTTCATCTCAGACCCATTTTTACTTGCCACCTTTACAAATGTTGCATTAACGTACTTCTGGTTTGGCTTCCACGGTCTAGATGATCTTCTTAACTCAGGATCTGCTTGTTCCTCAAATTGAGATGGCTTTAATTCCTTTGCCACTACTTATTGATTTAGATCAGTTGAGTTCATTGTATCAGCACCCTTGTATTCTTTCGCCGGTTCCAAACTACCACTGTTACTTTCATCTGCTAACTTAAAATAGGACTGACTAAGTTCAGATTTAGATTCAGCCGTATCTGTGTAACTCAATCTTTCATGTACCTTTTTCTCAAGCCTTTGACATATTAGAAGAGACAACTTATCTGATGATAACCAATAAGAAGCTTCATCAAACACAACGTTTCTTGAGACATATATGTGATTTGTAGAGGGGTCAATGCACCTCCAACCTTTACTTTCTGGACTATCCAACAAAAATGCTTTGCACAGCCTTCTTACTTGCTGCGCAAATGATCAGCTACAAGCACATAGCAAACAGAACCAAAAACTCGTAAATGACTTACGACTGGCTTTCTTCCAACTGATTTCTGGTATGGTGAGGCAAAGTCAACCTTTGCTTGAGGAGGAGATTGACAACATATGCAGCAGTCATCATACGCTCGACCCAAAATTTAACTGGAACATTTTTAGCATGCATCATTCTGCAACAGGTTCCTACCAAGTGCCTATTTTTCATCTCAGTAACACCATTTTGTTGAGGTGTATCTGCACATGATAATTGTTGACGAAGTCCATGTACTCGTATATATGCCTTAAACTGATTTGATGTATATTCTCCCCTCTTTTCAGTTCTCAAGCACTGAATCTTTTGCCCAAGTTCCTTATTAACTTGGTCCTTGAATGCCTCAAACTTTTCAAGTACTTAGATTTCTTTTTCATAAAATAAAACAACACAAAACCAGAAAAATCATCAATGAAGGTTAACATATAGTGCATACCTCCAATTTAAGGATCTTTCAATAGTCTAAAAACATTTGAATGCACCAACTCCAAAGGTGCCTTCACTTGGAATTTTGAGGCAAAAAATGGATGTTGGTGTGCCTTTCCAAGTAACATCCTGCACAGACTATGCCATCTCGAACTTCTAACTTAGGAAAACCTTTCACCAAGTCCTTCCTCATCATTACAACAAGCTTCAAGTACCCAACATGTGCAAGACGAGCATACCAAAGATCAACATTCTCATTCCTTCTAGTTCTATCAACATATGCAGCTTCAGCAGACATGACATAGATAGAGTCCATTCTTCTTCCATTCATAATAAGAGAACTTGAGACTTGCAAGTTCTTGAACACCTTTACATCATCAGGTCCAAACAAAACATAATTACCTACTGCTTCAAGTTGAGAAAGGTTATTCCTCATATTGGAACATGATACACATCATGCAGCTTTATTGAGTTTTTGTTAGATGCTAGGTCACACACAACATCACCAACACGACTGAGTAGTAGTTTTGCATTATTTGTTGTAACCACCACGATTGCCTGTATATTGAATTTTTGACAAAAGCTTGCTCTCATCACCAATCATATGATTTGAGCATCCCGACTCAACTATAGAGTGCCCCGAATAATCGATTTTGTTACTTCTACTTGCTTCCAGCGAGTTCATATCTACATCCTCATCTATAGCCATTAAGGCCACATGCTCTTCTTCCTAATAGATAAATAATCACTCCATTCCTCCTCACTATCATCATCCACAATGGCATCTTCAGAGGTTGCAGCATTCCCTCTTGTAGCTTTTTTCTCCTTGGTGCACAACAATCTCGAGCAAAGTGCCTTGACTTATCACAATTGAAACAAACAGGTTTTCATTAGCCACTATAACCCAACTTTCCTTTGCTTTGATCATCCTTTCGATGGAATCCAGGTCTGGTTTTCCATTGTTGCTTCTTAGATGGATCCCTTTCAGATCTCCCCCGGTTTGTGTAGAGAGTTACTTCACTTTCTTTTGTCGAGAGACCAATCATTTGTTTGGCAACAGTCTCTTGATATGTGAGAAGACTCTCCAACTCTAAGATACTTGGTGGAGTTGGCCACCCTTGGATCGCAGTAACGAATCCATTATATTCAGATGGAAGACCGTGAACCTAAATTTTTCGGAACCTTGCATTAGAAATTTTAGAATCGGCATCTATTGAAAAAATTTCATGGCATATTCCCTTTATCTTCATGAAGTATTGAGATACGCTCATACTTTCTCGTGACATTGTATGAAGTTCATTCTTAAGTAATTGCAACCTAGCATCAGTTCTTCTTGAGAACAAAGAAGCAAACACGTGCCAGGCTTCTTTTGCACTCATTGTTGCATGAATATGCTCAAGCAACTCTTTTTGAATGGAGGCTTTCAAAGGAAATATAACTTTTCCAATCTTGATCTTCCACTTATCAATTCCCGGTTCTCTGTGGTACCTGCCGCACAAGTAACTTCAATCGCAACAACTATCTCCAACAAATCTTGCACTTGGAGATAAGATTCAATGTAGGACTTCCAGTGAGGATAGTTGTTGTCGTTGAGCATTTCAATACCATTCATTGCATTGAAACCATCCATTGGACTATATCAAATATCCTTTCGAGTCCTAACTAAAAACATCAGTCCCAGACTAGTGGCTGAATGATGAAGTAGAGTATTAAAGAGGCAAAAAGAAAATTGGTGACTAATTTTCCAGGAACAGAGTAGTTACCTATAGTTCAGCTAACATGCATAAAACTAACTCCACAAACTTCTCCTAAATTCTAGCCACTTACTAACATGTGCCAAGCGCTTGATTAAATAAAAATACAGAAATGCAATAAACTAGGAACAATTAATGGTAAGTAAGACCAAGTCCAACTCCTAAAAATAAGCTACTCAACTCAACATATGTTGCACGATATAAACTACTCAACTCAACAAACCTTTGTCCTAATTACTTGGGTCTGCTACATTAATTTATTTTCATCAATTAATTCTATTTGAAGTTGTATACCCTAAAGTTTAAGATACGTCATTTCTTATCCTCAAGTTTAAGGTACTCATGTCGTGATGCCAACCCATGTTCTCCTAAGCCTTCCTCTATTTCTTTTACCGCTCCACGTGGATCAATAGCTTCCTTCATTTTATTTTCACTTGGCACCACAATATATATATATATATATATATATTGTATCACCAACTCCCATCTCAACATTCTCATTTAGGTACATTTTCAAAAATATTTCTTCTTACTGCCCAACATTTGGTGTCATAAATCATTGAAGGACCATATAAGTGCTGTAAAATTTTCCTTCCAACTTAACGGGTAACTTAATCATCCCACAACATTCTTGTGCCATCCTCCATTCCATCCATACAAACCACATTCTTACCAAGTGTTTAAACTTGCAACCTCATAAGTTTCTCCGCCTTTATGAATAATTGACTCAACATATCAAAAAAGGTTCGATCTTAGGTATTTACCCAACACGTTTTATTTTATCTTCATGTAAATTCCAAATTCACTCTATATATCATGCCTTAGTTCTAATTTAACCCTTTAGACTTTGAAGTCTCTCTCCAAAATTCTAGCTTAAAGTTTAGTACTCTTATTTAATCAACTAAGACTATTGCCTGCAAACAGCGTACACTAAAGACTATCCTCTTAAATGTTTCTTTAAAATATATCTTTCTGCCTACCTTTGGAATTGCTCATGAAATCATGGAACAATAAAAGCTCAAACATTTGAGACAATCATTTCTGCCTACCTTTGGAAACAAAAATAAATAGCAGATAGCAAGATATCTTTAAAATATATTTTTGATGGGGATTATATCTTTGAAATATTAAAAACAATGATAGCTTACCCCATAAACGCATAAGCAAAGAGGTGTCCCATCTTCACGAAAAGCTTCTCCCATGCTTTGAGGTATTACAGAAACGATTTCATCATGGCTAGGTCTCTCATCATTCATCTGTTGAATATCATCAATCACAATTTCGTTTTTCTTGTCCAAAGATTCATGAATGAAAGATTTTCGTTCTGCAGTTCCATCTTCAGATCCCTGGTTCATCTTGCAAACTTCGAAGTTTGGGAAGCGACCTTAATCAACATAATAATATTAGCATGTCAAATGATGAGACAAATTGGAATGGGAACCTTTTTCAAGACAATAAACAAAGAAATGGAAAATGAGAAAATTTAACAGCCAGGATTTTCTTTCTTAAAAAAGAGGGAAAAGATACCAGAGAGAATAGCATCCACTGTTGCTTCTAAATCATGATGAACCCGCTGCTCATTCTTAGAAATTATCTCTACACCGCAACTAAAAGTTGAGGGTCCTTTCCTCTCTAGAACTGTTTTCTGAACACCCCGTCGGCTTGCTTCTTCATCCCCTAATGTCACACTCTGAGAAATGTACACATTAACATCGTTATAATAAGCCAATCTTTCCCTTGAGAATTTGCATAGCTGACACAAATAGTCCTACTTCCAAAGAGTCACGGAATGAGCCTTGGACCATAATCTTTGTATGACAAAATCTCTGTATGATGTGAATGCAGGACACACAAAATACATGTAGCTTCAATACTTACATTAGCAATGTGAACAAAGGTAACATTAATGAAGGGAATAAAAGAAAACAAAGAAACAGAAGTGGAATAGCTATATTAAGAACATTCACAGTAATTGCCAAAAAGATGTAATAACATTTAACTATCAATTTTCATAAGATTCTGTGTATTTAAATGACAATCACACATCCAAAGCACATGATCTCTCACCTGTATTCCCCCAACAAGCATCTCCAACAAAGGATTCATTATTAAATTCTCTATTGTTACCCCATGAGCAGTAGCAACTAACTGAATGCCACGCTGTGCAATTGTGCTTGCAGCCATTGCTTCTAGTTTTGTTCCAATTTCATCAATTACAATAACTTGTGGCATATGGTTTTCAACTGCTTCAATCAGTACCTAGTTGTTAAAAAGAAAATCACAAACAGGAGCGCCCTTCATTAATGCTTTAATCAATGACAGAAAGTAAGTGGAGTTCTGATTTGTTATTGGAAATAATTTTAAAGCATAAAAAACACTCCATCTAGAAATGCTTGTGTGCCATGTAGCATGTGTATAAGTGAAATCTGAGTCCTCATCTTTTCCAAATTCAATGATCACATGCTATGAGAGACATATCCATAGACTATGTTTTTTTATGGTAGTTGTAGGCATGCCAGCATTGAAACAAATGCATCTTCTACATTTATTTTTTTTTGGGTAAAATACATTGACCTCTCTGAGATTTGTATCTAATACATAAGCACCCCTATGGTTTAGGAAATTACGGTCTCTTCCTTAATGTTTTTAGTCTCATTACAAATTCATCTATTTCAATAATCAATGGTTAGTTGTGACTGACATGAACAAAAATACCAAAATACTAATTTAATTCCTGTTAAATCCCTCTAATTCCTCTCTGCATAACATAAAAATAATAGTACCAATCCCTGTATGCACTGGTTTAGGAAGGGGACTGTAATTTCAAAACTACAGGGGTGCTTGTGTATTAGCTACAAACCTCACAGGAGGACCGTGTATTTTACCTTTCCTTTTCTTTTTTATTTTCCCAGTGTTGATATGACAAGGCATAATTTAAGTTAAAATTTCATCCCATACCTTATGTTGCATGTCAGAGCTAGGGACTTGCATCCGTCTAGCATTACCTATTCCAGCATGAGGTATGTCACCATCACCCCCTATTTCATTTGACGTGTCAACAATCATCACACGTTTTTTATAGTCATTTGCAAGCATCCGAGCAATGTCCCTGCAATATTTAGGATTTCTTTTTATAAAAATATATCATTAAATCGCCAAAAGCGAAAGCATGTACACACAAAGTATACAATGGCAAACTAAAACAACCCGAAAAGATCCCTATACAATTGGGATGTGCAAATCCCCCAAAAAATCTATGAAGGAGTCTAAGCTGAAGGGATAATCTCCATGAAGCCAACAATAGAGTATTGATAGCACTGCACCCTTTAAAGAAGGCACAGGGTTGCACTCCACACCATCAAAAGATCTACAATTTCTCTCTCCAAATAATTCAAAAAATACAAAAGAGCACCATTATAAAAGGGCACCATGTTCCAAGCCCTCCTCTTCCTCCTCGTAGGAAATCCCACGTGCCAACACTCAAAAAGCTCCTTTACCGATCTAGGCATCACCCAAGTCATCCCAAAAGAAGATAGAAATAAGTGACAGAGTTGCACTGGCACAGAGCAATGTAGCAAAAAGTGGCTCACTTATTCCCCCACCCTCTTGCACAGGCAGAATCAATCGATCAAAATTTGTCCTTTCTTCCCAAGTTGTCAATAGTTAAGATAGCCTCTTTGGCACTCATCCAAACAAAAAACGCCACCTAACGAAGAATCTTGGCACACCACATCTCTTTCCAGGAAAAGGTGGAGACCCCCTGACCAATGAGATTCTTGTAGAAGGATGCACTAGAACAAATATATTAGAAGCAATAAGCCACACCACAGCATCCTCTATATCCAACTGCATAGAATAACTGCAAAGAGACTCAAGTAACTCAAGTGCCAAGTCAACTTTCCAGTCTTGTTAATGACCCCGTGAACTGAAGGGACTAAACCCCTACACCATGATCAAGAAACTAATAGTTCGCCAATAGAGCCCCCCTTATCCACCGCAATACTGAACAAGTTTGGAAAGGCTTCCCACAGAGGCAAGTGACCACACCGCAATACTGAACAAGTTTGGAAAGGCTTCCCACAGAGGCAAGTGACCACACGAAGTGTCAAGCGATAACCTCACTCTTCTCTCACTACCAGCTTTAAAGGCAACCCACAGGAGGAAGATTCCACACCCTCATAATGTCTTTCCACACCTCCATTTCAAAAGCTCCTTTAAAGGATCCCATAGACCACCCGCATTCTTTCGGCTAAGAACAAGGAGGCATGTGTGAAAAAAGGATCTCCTCAATGTTCATTCCCTCTCCATTATCGGCTAGCTGAGATAGGCCATTGGTACCTCATATACTCTGCATTCTTTCACGTATGAGATGCGGAGGATGCACACCCCACTCCCCATC
>JAOTRH010212059.1:0-41766 GCA_034768845.1 Heliamphora exappendiculata | reverse complement strand
CCTTTCTGGATGGACGACGAGAGATGACGATCCTCGCTGGGTGTGCGACGAGGAGCGGCGAGGGGCTAGGGTGGTCTAGCAAGGGTCGTTGGGTGGTCGGCGAGGGTTGTAAGAGGTCAGCGAGGGTTGTTGGGTGGTTGTCGAGGGTCGTGGGTGGTCGGCAAGGGTCTTGGGTGGGGCGGCTGGCGAGGGTTTAGTTTGGGACTGTCAGCGATTGGAGCTACTGGTGTGTGGTTTTCGGCGATGATTTGGGTCTGGCGGTTAGGGTTTAGGTGGCGGCTAGGGTTACCAGAGGTCCGGTGGCTCTGATACCATATTAATAGACATGATTAGATTGAATAAAGGCGCTGACTCCAATAGGGTACGTAATAGTTTATTTATAGAACAACGAGACCATATAATAATAAATGGTGTGTCCAACCACACTGGATAATAATAATAATAATAATAATAAAGCTAAAATAATTATAATAAAACTAACAGAAGGCTCCGATTAACTAGGAAATACAAAAGAAAAAGGAACACAAAAAAAGGCGACACTTGCTCATCAAGCAAAATAAAGGGAAACAAATTCCAAAACTACCAAGAGTGGAAAGATTGGAATTAGTCTCAGATCTGGAAATTAGAATCAAAATAAAAATCGTAGAAAAAATCCAGCGCAAAATGGATTTGTTAAGATTAACAAATTAATTATTTCCTAAACGACAAATATGGTAATTAACAAATCAATTATTTCCTAAAATGACAAATATGGAAATTAAACGTGAGCCTGGTGAATCCTATTTGCCAATGCCGGGTTGCGTCTTTATTATCACTGTTAGGCTTTTCGATGATCTAAGACCTTCATGAATGAAAGGTTGATTAATTCAACATTGGTATTGACTTTTTCCACCACTTCCAGCGGTCTTATCTTTCGAGCTGCCAGTTTGTTATATTTGCCAACAGAAAACCGATCTTTTGTAAAAACAGCCCAAACGAAATTCTCGACCTCAAATTCCAACAATCGGTATTTTTTGTCAGCATTCTGTTTGTACTTAAAAGTAGCCTCAAGCAAATTCTGTTGCGTCGACTTATGCACCTCTTGAAGATTAGCTATTAATTAAGTCTTCTATTTTTCCATGCCTCAAATTTGAAATGGGCGCCAAATCTAGTGGTGCTCGCGAATTGTAACCATAGTTAATGTAGAAATGATTGAACTTGGAACTGCGGTTAACAGAGTGATTGTAAGTGAACTCCGCTTGAGATAATTTTTGATCCCATGATTTCAAATGATCACCCACCAGACATCGCAGTAAGTTACCTAAGGAACGGTTGACAGCCTCCGTTTGTCCGTCTGTTTGGGGGTGATAGGCGCTACTGAAGTCGAGCTTGGTGTTGGTCATCTTCCATAAGCACCTCCAAAAGTGGCTAAGGAACCTTGTATCCTTATCAGACATGATGGATAGTGGAAGCCCATGAAGACGATAGACTTCCCGAAAATGTAATTGCGCCACATTCACAGCATCTGTAGTCTTCTTGCAAGCTATAAAATGTACCATTTTGGAAAACCTATCCACAACTACAAAGATAGAATCATAACCTCGTTGTGTACGTGGGAGGCCTAAGACGAAGTCGATGCTGACATCAGTCCACGGTTGGTTGGGAACAGGTAAAGGTATGTTCAACCCGGCATTTGTCGCAGTCCCCTTTGACACTTGGCAAATATGGCAGTCTTCTATGAACTTAGCAACTTCTTTGCGCATAGAGGGCCAGTAGTAGGAAGTGGCCACCAATTGCAAAGTCTTATCGCGGCCCACTTGTCTGTCCTCGTGTAATTCAATGATTTTCAGTTGCAGGCTTGACTCAAGCATGCACAACTGATTTCCTTTAAAAAGAAATCCATCATGGTTAATAAAATCTGACCGCTTTCCTGCTAAAACTTCACCAACAATACTTGCAAAATATGGATCTTCAACTATTAACTCACGAAATAACTCAAAACCAAGTACCTTGGTTCGCATCATGGTGAGTGGAAGACCACGACGATTGAGAGCATCAGCTACTTTATTCAATACGCCAGACTTATGTTTGATCACAAAAGTGAACTGTTGCAGATATACAGCCCAATTGGCATGTCGAGATGATAGCTTATCTTGGCTGTTGATGTGCTTCAATGCGTCATGATCAGAGAACAGAATAAACGCACTTTGAGACAGATAGAAATACCAGTTTTTGAGAGCTTGACAGCTTGTACAATGGCATAGAACTTGATGTCATAAGTGTTGTAATTCTTTTTGGACCTGCTTAGCTTCTCACTGAAGTAGGCAACTGGTCGTCCTTCTTGGCTCAAGACAGCACCAATGCCCACTTTTGAGGCATTGCAATGCAACTCAAAAGGCTTAGAAAAATCTGGCAATATCAGTACTGGTGATGTAGTCAATTTATACTTAATTTGTTGAAAGGCTTATGTTGCTTCTTCCGACCAAGAAAACTTTTCAACTCATGCAATCTGTGATTAGTGCCATGATGTTACTGAAGTTGGGAATGAACCGCCTATAGAATGAAGCTAGCCCACGGAAACTACGCACTTCATGAATATTCTTTGGCAATGGCCATTGGCGCACTGCTTATACCTTTGACTCGTCTGCCTGCAATTCCATCATTGGAAATAATGTAACCAAGAAAGAGAACACTACTAGCCAGAAAAGAGCACTTGGTCACAGCTGCATAAAATTTCTCCTTCTACAATAATGAGAGGACCTGGCGTAGGTGTTGGAGTTGCAGTTCATGGTTAGCACTATAAACTAGAATATCATCAAAATAAACAACGAAACTTCCAATAAAAGGTCAAAACAATTGATTCATTACACGCATGAGGGAGTTGGGAGCGTTAGACAACCCGAATGGCATCACTAGCCACTCAAAGTCCTTTGCGGGTTTTAAATGTAGTTTTTCATTCATCGCCTTCTCGGATCCGGATATGATGATATCCACTCTTCAAATCAAGTTTACTGAAGGCAGTTGCTCCACTTAGTTGATCCAGCAAATCATCCAACCCGGGAATAGGAAATTGGTATCTCACAGTAATTTTATTAATTGCACGACTATCCGTGCACATTTGCCACGAGCCATCTTTCTTTGGTGTCAATAATGTAGGTACTGCACATGGACTTTGGCTCTCCCTGACATGGATGGCCCTTTTCAAGTAACTCCTCTACCTGTTGACAAAGCTCTCATGTTCGTTAGTACTCATGCGATAATGGGGACAGTTTGGTAGATTTGTTCCTGGGATGAAATCGATCTGATGTTGAATATTTCTCAATGGTGGTAATTCTGGCGGTAACTCTGTTGGAAAGACATCCTGAAATTCTTTTATTAACTTTGTCACGGCTTTTGGAACATTAGATAGTATTGGGCTTTTCTTACAGAGCAATAAATACACCATCTCAGTTTCAATTATCTTTTTCACAAATCGATGCATGGATAGAAGATTGGAGTTTTTGTCGGCTACTGCTCTTGGAGCTTCATCTTTTGCTTGGAATGAGCACAATTTTAATTTTGTTGAATAGGAAAGAATAGGTATTCTTCCTTCCATCACGAAACACACACCTGTCAAACTGCCAAAGTCTACTCAAACATCCATTTGAATGACGTCGCGCCATATTTTATCTTTATAACTGGCACCAATAGAAAGAGAAACTAAACAACGCTGTGAAACTGTTACCTCTTTTACCCTTCTGAAGCCAAGAAAGTTTATAAGGACTAGAATGCTGTTCTGTGACTAGTCCTAATTTATTGACAGCTTCCTCAGATATAACATTTTCACAGCTATTCGAATCTATCACAAATCTGCATACTTTTCCCCCAATAGTGGTGGACTGGAAGATATTATTGCGTAGGTACCCTTCTCCTTCCGTTTCTCGTGGAGCAAGGCAGACCCTTTGCACCACAAGTAGAGGCCCATCATCCCCCACGACTTGTTCTTCAGACACATGGTTGTCATCTACCTATTCATAGTTGGACTCTTGAAGCATCCCATCTTCCTCGCCTACAGTAAGCTCTTCGCTATCTATAAATAACCCCTTTCCATAGTGATCCCTCTTCCTACTATCAACTGCACGATGTCCTTGTACTGGTGGTTTTTTAGCAGTTCCTGTTTGGACAATACCCCGTATCCCCCCAATCTTGTTGGGGCTTTGAACGATATTGGGAGGAATGTGACCTCCAAGGTTGCTCTAAACAGAGTTTCCAGAACATTGTTTCAACTGTATTTTCAACTGTATGGCTCTCTGGTGTGCTTCAGAAACTGAGTAAGGATCCAATAAATTTAATGTATTCTGGTATTTTAGGATTGTAGGCTCCCAATATAATGGGATACCAGTTGTTCTTCCGTCTTAAAAAGGTCATTGCACTCCAATAGTTGAAAGATCGTGGTAGTATACTCATCTATCGTCTTTGGCCCTTGGCGTAAATTCTGCAAGTTTTGGTACATCATCCGTGTGTAGTTGTGAGGCAAGAATGCTAGACACATGCTTTTAAAGCTTTTCCCATGAAACAATTTTCGTATTCTCTCGTTGTGTTCGAGTTACCTTTAGTTGTTGTCACCAGGCTGTGGTCCTTTCCCGAAAACGAGTGGCTATGAGGGACACTCTCTTATCATGTGGTACATCCTTAAATTCCATGACCTCTTCCACAGCAAAAGCCAATCTAGGAATTCATCTGGTTGTAGGTTGCCATGAAACGCAAGAATATCGATCTTTAGGCCTGCCTCCCACCGACATGACCCCATGTCCCTAACTGGTCTTGCCCTCCCCTAGTAGGTTTCTAGCGAAGGGATTATCTTCCTCGTCATCCAGAATATCCTCCTCCACAGATCGTGGATTTCAAAGGTACTCATTGTTGCTGTTGTTGAAAGGCCGTAGTTAGGGTTGCAACTTGTTGAGTCAAAGCCTCGATCTGCTGTTGCATCTTCATGTTATTAGTCTCATAAACTTCCTCCATAGGGCGCCTCCTTGGTGGCATGATAACAAGAAAGTAGCCTTGCTTTGATACAAATTGATGTAACGGAAACGTGTAGAATGAATAAACGTGATAAGTACTTGGATTCGTTGATTCAAAATGAATGCTGAAAACAAAAAATAAGGATAAGAACTTGGATTCATTGATTCAAGAATGAATACCGAACACAAGAACTTTCTTCAACCCGTTGATTTACAAGAATACAGGAATTAAAGACAAATAGACAAACTCTTGATATATTATTATTCAATCAAAAATTGTTTTGCCCTAAGACTTACAGCGTTTATATATAGCCTACGAAGGCTCCTACGAACTAGAAAATACAAAAGAAAAAAAAACACAAAAAAGGCAACACTTGCTCATCAAGCAAAATAAAGGGAAACAAATTCTAAAACTATCAAGAGTGGAAAGATTGGAATTAGTCTCAAATCTAGACACTAGAATCAAAATAAAAATCATAGAAAAAATCTAGCCTAAAACGGATTTGTTAAGATTAACAAATCAATTATTTCCTAAATGACAAATATTGTAATTAACAAATCAATTATTTCCTAAAACGGCAAATATAAAAATTAAACGTGGGCCTGGTGAACCCTATTCTTCAACGTTGGGCCGTGCTTCTATTATCACTGTTGGGCTTTTTGATGATCCAAGGCCTTCATGAATAAAAGGCCGATTAATTCTGCATTAGTAGGACACATCCCTGCACCTTTTGGACACCCCTTTGAACATTTCCTTTTGTTTTTTAAGATTGCTAGAACTGGAACACTTTCGGCACTTGACAGATACACTCCATTGCTTAGATACAAGAAAAACATTAGAGGTTTGAAGAAACAATTACGGAGCCAGTGAAATAAACCAAAACATTGTGGATTTACATCTATTTATCCCTTCACTTTTAGTGTTTTTAATTTTAGGAACTCTAATGTCTACTTCCAATATGTTTTGGAGTAGAGCCTTTTCCGAGTAGATATAGGATTCTTTCCCCTCACTTCCCTCCCTTTTCCAACACATGGAATGTGGAAAATGATTTTGTATTATCTTGGCATAATAAAATATCTATCTTTTTGGACATAAAAGTAAAGATACACATTTAATTTGTTCCTGTGTCCCTCATGTCATATAAGGTTTTTCGAAGAATTGCTTTGTTGGTGTGTACGTATCGTGTGGTATTCATGTCCTGTTTTTGTATCTATGCTTGTTATGGTATGTAATAGCTGTTTTGCACTTGCATATTGAGTAGTATTTTGCTTGTGGTCTGGGCCTTGGATGGGATTCCTGGCCTGGGAGAAAGCATGGCATGGACATGTGGTAGCCTCATCATTTGAGGCTTCCCTTGGTTTTTCTTCATTTGGAACAAATGGAGGGGTGGTAGCAGGGAACTTATTGTCATGGTAGTCTTATAAAATCATTTTCTCCTACCAAATGCCTTTTCAGGTGGTAATGTATATATTATGAGGAGATGAGATTTGTAAATGGACTATCATCACTCTGCTGCAACTACGGGGTAACATATGTGAGTGAAGAGGACAAGAAATTTTATAAAGCGATATCCTTCCTTCAGAAATTATTTGGATTCATATTCATAAAGATCTGACGGGGTTTTTTTACGTGCTGGTTGTGAGCTACCTAACGTACAACTGTCCTCCTTTCTCCGGGCTTGGGACCGGGTTTGGTTTGGTATCCTTCCATTTAGAAAGTAGACAGTCTCTTGCGAGGCTTTCACAGAGACTTGGATGCATGAATTATTTTCCTTCTTTTGGTGGTATGATTCATTCTATTTGTCTCTTCTTTTGGGTTATACATCTGGTCAAGTGCCACACTGAACTTCTAACCCCACCCTTGCATATTGAAAATGCAATTTGTGGTGTAGATTTTTATTGGATTAAAACTGACCCTTTTCATTTGGCTGTTGAATCTTGGCTAGTTTTGGTTCTTCGAAGGTGTTAAATTACGGAGTTATTTAGCTTCTTGCAGCAAGGTCAATTTGGAAATCCACATAATCTTTTGTTTAATGTATCTTTAATTACTTGAAAGTTGAAAGTGTTAGGACGATATTTTGTGGTGAGGTCGAATCTTTGAGGGTATTGTTAAATCTTGGTCTTGTTCCTCTTGTCGTATGATTATTTTCTGTATCCAGTATTTTGGCATGAGCTACTGTGGTTTCTGTTGTTTATTTTCAGGGATGCACTTTCCCACAGCTTTCACATGCAAATAATGTTCCATCATGTAAAGACTGATTAATAGATGTTTTATAGGTTTTCCTCTGAAGATGTATCTGCACAGAATCAAGTCAAGTCATCTGTGCATCGCAAAATTCGACATACTATTGCAGAAGAGTTTTTTATTTTTTGTGGCTCATCTCTTTCCTTTACTATTTTGGGCATGACGTATTATTCTAAAATTTATTTACAATTGCTTATAGGAACTCTGCTTTTGCTGCAGTACCCAGGACTTGAACCCGTGCTAGACGACATGCTTCCGAAGAAGTTTCCTCTTATTGTTGCTAAATGGTCCTCTCTTATTTTAAGATCTTTAACCTTCCATCTTTGCTTTTATTTGATATGCATCTGCCATGTTCATACGAATAACTATCTTAGCAGTGTGCTGGAGCTTTTCTCTGAGAAGCCCATTTTCCCCTCTTTTTAGTCAAAACCATCTGAATCTGGCCTTGGTCAACAATGTGCCTTTGTTTTTCAACATACGTGATGGACCTTATATGCCCACACTACGTCTTCTTCACCAATGTAAAGTATTTATTTGCTTAACTGTTATATATTATCTTTCCTTGAACCATCACTTTGAAGCATGCATTGTCTGCTTGAGCATATAAAATGGATTATTATGACTTTTTGTTCTTCTGAAATGATGCATCCTTGTAAGGTCCTAATAACATGGAAGGCAAACCATTTTAGGTGCCTAAGGTGAAATCTCAAACTGAGCCTTTTGATTTTTAAATATTAATTTAAATAAATTGTTATAAATCTTTACACTCTACACACACAAACACACACATATATATGTATATCTAAAATTCTTTTTTTCCCTTTTGAGATGCAAATGTATTAATTAAGATCTTGTAATCATGTTTTTTCTAACATAAAATTTTCCATTGATAATATTGCTAATTCTCTTTATCTTTGGTGTGACATAGCTGTTCCTAGCATGATTTTACCAAGTTTAATTTTGAAACTTTTTTTTTTTCTGTTGGAACTTTTTTATTTATTTATTTTGTTTGATTGATACACAGTAGCACAATACCACACGAGAGCTTCAAGAACGTGAAAGAGAAGCAACAAGAAAGGGAGGGGAGCATGGCAATACACAATTAAAAAGAATTGAGATAAAGAGAAGAATGATCAATTGTGTATTGCCATATATATCAATATAAAAGGTAAAGAGTTAAGAGTGGAGAGAGAAAGGGAAGTGCATGAGCTGGAAGAGAGAGAACAGTTGGTACGGGACCTGTTTCTTTAATTGCGATGCTGTTGTAGCTTTTTTGTGTAATGATTGATGAAAATCAAAAGCGTTATATATGCATCTATTTATGCATAGGGGTATAAATAAGAATTAGAAAATGTGGGCTCCTCCAATTTGGGGCCTTAGCCAATGGGCTTATGCATTGGCCAGCCCTTGGTCCTAACTTGATCTCAAATGGCCAATGGAAGCCAAAAAAAATTCTTTTTTTTGGGGAGGGGGGATAACCTATCTTCTATAGACAAACTAACATATCCGTGGAGTGCCAGTGTTGAATATGATATGAAATGAGTATGGATACAGAAATAAAGAAAGCATGTATAATTCACTCAAAAGTTTTATAGACTGCCTTCTAATTATGTTTCTTTTTATTTTGTGAATATTCCAAGTTGCATGTATATTGATACCTCTGATATCTGGAAGGCCATTGTGCAGGAAAGTTGATGGTTAAGGAAAACCAGTCATAATGATGATTTAATCATGTTCCCATGTCTAGAGATTTAGGGATTACTGAATCAGAACAGAGAGACTACCACCTGAACATAGAAGGAACTCTCTACTTGGCCCCCCTACTTGTAGACTTACTCTTTCATTTTACGGGTGGATGAACTCATAAATACTCTTCAAAATGTGGGAAATGATATTGGAGATTATTTTTTCCAAGGTGACCATTCAGGCTTTTTTTTATTTATTTATTTGATAAGTAAGGTGACCATTCAGACTTGGTGGTTATAACATGAGTCATCTAATTACTGTGCAGTATGCAGTCTCTTCATTCTTATTACATTTTCCTCTGGTGTGACCTGCATACCCTTGTGGAGCTTACTTAAGTACAGATGCCCAAACAAATATAAAAGTGGTAGGATAGGATAATTGAAGTATCATGATATTTTCGAGGGAATTCATGTTTGTGTCATGCTGGTGGTTGCATCAGAGAAAATGGTCAAAGTGAATGTTAAAATTGTGCTGTTCATAACATCAATGGTGGTTGTAATGGAGAAAGTCTACTATCAGGTGAAGTTATCGATGTATAAAATGACAGATGATGTTGAAAGGTTGATGATGGTGGCTGTATAATGATTTAGCTGTGGATGGAAGCTTTGACATGGTGCCTCAGCCTGAATTGGTGATGGGCAGGTTGGTGGTAGCGATGATAGACTAACAGATGATGAGGAAGGGAGTGATGGTGGTTAGAGGGTTGGAAGCATTGAAAACAAAATTTTCAAATACTGCCTTTCCCGTTAGAATTTTCAATTTCCCCTATTGAATCCAATTTTTGATTTTTCTATATAATTTTAATTCACTAACAAAACTGTGGCGTACGACTTTATTTTAATTAAGAACGCACACCCAATTCTAAGCCACAAACTGTGGCCTACGACATTATTTTAATTAAGAACGCAGACCCAATTCTAAGCCACAAGTTTGTGTTTATTTGGTGAAAAGGTTAATACATTTTAGTGTTTTATATAGAGTTTGAGCAGAGTGGAAGAGCCAAGCAGAGGTGTATTTACATATTGCAGAACGTGCCTCTAGCTTTTGTTTCACAAGGGTGCCATGATATTAGATGCTATGTCTATCGTGATTTGGGCCACATGACTTAAGAGGCATTGTAGGGTTGATGCCACAGGAAACATGCAATCCCTAGTTTGGCATGGACAAACTGCGCCATTAATGTTTAACCAACAAAGCATCAATATATCATATCTTTGATCCTAGTTCCAAGTCTTTGCCAAGAGATAAAAGATATTTATGCGATTTCAAACTCTACAACGGAGGAACTCTTTACTTGATGTTTGTTTCCTCATTTCATATTTCAACATGTTTTTTGTTACTTCATACATCCCGATTGTCTTTTGGTTACGACTCTCTCTCTCTCTCTCTCTCTCTCTTTCTCTGATGCAGAGTTTATGGCATTCTCTTTTATGGAAACCTACGATCGTCAGCAAGTTATAGTAGAGGCGCGGCCTACCAAGGTCAAATTAGCCTCGAAATGCTCATGTTCGATTGGAAACAGTCCAACGAACAAGACTCATGGCTATGCCTGATATAAGCTGGTTTTTGGCCAAATTCCATCGTTTAAGCTTCGAAAATCGTGATTTTGCTGTTTTAGAAAACTTTTGTTTTAGTAATAATTTTTTTTCTGGTAACTTCTTTTTAAGTGCCATTTGTTTTGGTACGTTTCTTTGTGTTTCTAGTGTCCAAGTTTGACTTTGCCATTTTTGGTAATTTCTTCTTAATTTTGGATTTAGGAAAGATTGTGTTGCCTAATTGATAGTTTTTTCATTCGATTAAGGTTAGATCGTTATAAATACAATGTAATAGCCGTAGAATTATTTAGTTTTTTATTAATAAGAATTTTCAAAGATTTATCTCTTATTTATGCTTGTTATTGGAGAGAATATTTTTAATTTAAGTAGGCTTGTGAATTTCGGAGTTAGTATTCCTTTAACCGATATGCTTCCATGCATCACACTCTCTCTCTTTCCAACAAGTTACTAAAAATCTTGCTTTTCAATCTTTATTATACCCAACCCATGTCTTCTTTTGATCTCGCTTTAACAAACAGTACATGTTGGAGCTTGTCTTGTTAAAACAGATGAGATGCAGCATTTTACATGTTTCTAATATTAGGCAACAAGGTCTTTTCTGTTGCTTGGAGTAATGAAGGCTGTTGCGAATAATAAGTTCCCTTTTGTTTATTTCCGTTGCAGCAACCATTTTACCTTGTAAGCAAACAAGATCTATTTTTATTCCTGTCCTGTGATATGAACAACTATGATCCTGTGGTTTTCTCTTTTGCAGATCCTAATATAATGAAAAAACTACAAGTAGACGGGTACAATCAAATTTGTTCTTGCTGGAGCTAACATAATGGCCCTCATTGGCAACTAGCCTAAAAGCTAGTTTATTAGGCTTTTTTACGTTTTTAGTCAAAAAGTTAAATTGGGTTCAAAATAGATTATTTAGTAACTTAGTTTTTAAGTTAGTTTTTTTTAAAGTTGGTTGTACGGATAAAAAGCTATTTTTTTTTGTTTTTTGTTTGAAGTAGACAATTTTATCTTTTTTTATTTGATATTAACAATTATATGTAGTTGGTAGTGATAATAAATAAGTTATGAATGAGGGGTATTATTGTAATTTAAAAGTGGTGGAAGTGTGGATAGTGTGTTTTGATTTGATTTTTTGACTTTTTAATAATTTTGTTTTTTTGTTTTTTTGTTTTTTTTTTAAAATGGGCAATTTTAATTTTTTGACATTTTTAACTAAAAAGTCAAAAAGCTAAGGTTGTCGGTTCTAGGCTTACTTCTCCTGGTGGTCCCTTGGACGATGATGATGTGGCTGTAGAAACTCTGGTGGTGCGTATGGAACTACCATTGTATTACTATAGACTTTCTGTGATTTGTGCTTTTGAGATTATTATTGGATATAGTAGCAGTTTATTGGAGTTTTGGAGCTTTTACTTTTTTTTAAATTATATTTTATTGGTTTTTAATTTTTTGTCTCTCGAAACAAGTATGAGATGAAATAAAGTTTAATTTTGTTATTGTATATTCTGATATATAATAGACCTAAAGTCTTCCAGGCCATAATGGCTGAAGACAAGCAACATGTTCTCGCTATTGGCTTTACAAAAATGTCAGGCAAAAGATATGTGAGTTATGATCATAATTCATTAATAATTGATTAGTTCTATGTTTTATGTGTTCTTATCTTTTGGTTGGGCATTTTAATGCCTTTTTATATAACTTTACATATTGTTAGGCATTATAACTCTTTAGGGTAGTCTTGCGATTTAAGATCGTGATTGGAACTAATTACAAGCCAAGTTTTTTGTTTGACTTTTGCTAACAACGCCTTGTGTTATCTAGTACGCGGTTCTTGCATGTGGGTTTGTGCACTGCCGGTGTGCCGGGGTGAGTCCAATGCCGTCATGCATGCCCGGAGTGGGTTCGTGAGTCAGAGAAAAAAAAAGGGTCTTGGCTGGGATTTATATTATTTTGTTCCTATGCGATACATGAACTGTGTTGTCTTATCATGTGTAGCTATCATTCTTCTTGAAAGAAGATTTAATTTTTTCAGAATTAAACGTATATATATATATATATATATATATATATATATAGAATTAAAGGTATAAGTACCGCGAGAAAGAGAACAATTGAAACCCATAAAACTACTTGGATGGAGTCCACATTTTGTCCCCTATGGGGCACCTAGTGGCCAAGTCGGATTCCCCCATTAAAATGACTCAAGTTGGAGTCTCCTTAACTCACTCACATATAAAAAATGGATAGTTTTCTTCTTTTTGGGGTTGGGGGGTAGGTTTGTGGGTTGGTGTTTTTTAGTAGTTCCCCAAGTTAACTAATGCCCACGTTTTTCTTCATCATTTTATATCTAATCTCTTAGAAGGCACTCCGTTTTGGGATTTTCACTTATCTATACTTAGCCTATGTTTGGCTTAATCTTTTAAAAAAAATTTTGCTTAAAAGTTTTTAAAAAAGTCTATTAATTTGGTTTAAGTTAGTTTTTTTTACATCTTTTTATATTTATTTTTTTATAAAAAAAGTCAAAAAGTTAAAATTTTTTTAAAAAAAGCTAGTCCAAACACAAGTTAGTGTTCGTTTGGCAACTTAGTTTTAAGCTGGTTTTTTAACTTTAAGCTAAAAAGCTAAAAAATTTATTTGGTTGGAAAACTAATGATTTATTAAATTATCAAAAAAGCCAAATAAGCTGGATGTAAAATTCTAAATCTTTATATGTAAAAAAAAAAAAAAAAAGCCAAATCCCAAAATAGCCAAAAAAAAATAAATCAAAAAGGATAAAATTTAAAATTGTTATGAAAAAAGTTAAAAAATTTAAAAGTAAATAGACAAAAAATTAAAGAATAGAAAACGTAATTTTTTAATTTTTTAAAGTTTAAATTAAAAAATTAATTTTAAATCGGTTTAAAGTGAGGTGAATAATAGTTATGCTATTGTCGTATTCATTTAAGACCCCCAGACAATAGCTATTACTGTGTCCTTTAAAAGAGAGATGTCACGAAGGGATCTTTTCAATAAGTTCAGTTTATTGCACTTTTTCGTTCCTTATTTCGCTTCACTTCCTCTATCGTTAAGCTCAAGAAAGAGCTTGATGAAGTCAAAATTAAAATTAATAATTAATCAAAGGTTTAATTGATCACCGCATCTGTATTGTAAAGGTCGACCCGGGGAAGTAAACACAAGACAGTCCTGGTTTGTGGACGAAAGAGTGCATTTTTCATTTGTTAAGCATGTAAAATACTATAACAAATTAGAAAATCTTAATAGACAAAACAAAGTCAAATTACCTAATTTTATTTTAAACATAGCCTGTTTAATTTGAATTTTAATAAATGTTTTGTGAAATCTTTATTCAGTAAACAGTAACCTTTTTTTTTTTTAATTTTTTATAATTATGTATCTATATAAACTATCTCATTTTGAATAGATAATAAGAAAAAATTAAAAATAAAATGATAAATCAAATCAAGTTAGACTCGTGCTAGTTAATCTTAATGGAAATCAAATGACTGAGTATTCCCAAAAAATAAATTCTCGGAATATCTAAAGAATGCACAATAATAAATAAATATAACATTAACTATGGCTTACAAAAGACAAAACAAAATAAAAAACTAACAGGTATTCGAAAATGCACAAAAAAATGACTCTAATTAGACCGATAAAGGTTTCATTTGGTTGTAAGCTTTAAATTGGTATAAAAGGAGTATTTGAAAAAGCTATTGCTACTAATTTTTAACTTTTTACTATTAATTTTAATTATAGGTTACATATTTATTAAACACCGATAACTTTTGTTACAACTTACATATTTATCAAACACCAATAACTTCTGTTACAATTTTTAATTACTTTTTCTTATATTTTAGTTACAAATTATAATTTTTACTAAATACTTAAAACTTCTGCTATAATCTATAAACTATTAGCAGTAGCATTCTCAAATACCCACAAAGGCTTTTTGGCTTAAAGCTCAAAAAAATACTCTCTCTTTATTGGCAATCTAAACTTCTAATATATTTTTTTTCTTTTTACTTATTAACCAAAATGCTTTAAAATAATTTTAAACAATATAATAAATCTTATTATACACATCAGTTTTAAATAAATATATTATATTTTTAAAATTTGTTCATCGAAATTTATCAAATAAGAAGCATATTGAATGTGAAATTATGTATAAATAAAATCACAACCACTAGGCTTTTGTTTAAAATCACTTGGCTAGCCTTATTATTTTTTTGGCTTAAAATTACTTTAAGTTAAATAAACTTGTAGCCTTTAAATTATTTAAAAAGTTTATCAAATAATTCTTTATAATTTTTTATTTAAATGACTTTAAATAAAAAAATAACTTAAAACTGAGTTAGAAAATTAGGCGACGCTGCGGTCGTTGAGAGAGAAAAGAAATAAATGGACATGGTATTAGAACGACAAAGGATAAGGTATTGTTCGATCGGGATAGCTTTTCCTGTGGTTTCTATGACTTTTTTTGTTTTTTTTGATTTTTTTTACTTTTTTAGTCTAAATTTTTTATTTTTTCGATTTATCATTATAAAACGAATTTAGAAGTATAACTATTTTGGTTACAGTTGAAAAACGTTCACTAAATACAAAAAAAAAAATAATAATAATAAAATAGCTTTTTTTGTATTATATAAACTTTTTTTGGGCAATTTTTATTTTATTTTTTTGATTTTTTGTAACGACATAATTTTCTTTTACTATATATATATATATATAGCTATCTGTGACACGGTGTTTAAGTCTATAAAAAACACAGTAGAGTGGGTTATCCAAGATTTTTTTACCAAGAAGGAGAAAAGATGTGGAGTAGAGAATAGATCTGAAAGGGAGGGGTTGACCTATCTCACAGTGTGTTTAAATCTCTATAAAAAACAAATTAGAACGGGTTTTTCAAGTTTTATTACAAAAAGGTAAAAAGATTGGAGCATAGAATTGACGTAAAAGGGAAGGGCCGAGCTATCTCATACAGTGTGTACGGACATTAATTCATACTAATTTTCTTTTCTATTTAATGCATTTTGTTTTAATTTATATGACAAATCCAAAGTGATTAGGAATGTCAAGGTTTTAGGTAGGTTAGGTTATTAGAAAGTTTAGTTGGTTTGGAAGTCCTTGTATTTAGGAAATCATGTGGATTATGAAGCTTATCTTTTGGTAGGTTCATAATTATTTAAGATCTTAAAAAGATTTAAATAATATATGGTGATTCATTTCGTAATATTAGTCTCATCTAAAATTTGAAGAGAGAACACACAGAATAGCATGATGTTCAAGCAATTAATATTTCGAGAGAGAGTCTCGATCAACTGACCACTCGAGCAGTGTATAGGCGTTTTAATTGTTTCCAAATTCTGGATGTATGAGGATTTGAGGGTCTATATATATAGATCCTTATTGGTGCATGAAATTACCTTTTCACACAGAATACTACTGAGCATCAAGTTTATATCAAGAGTTGATTTGTGTGTAAAATATCGAAGACTATTCGACAGCAAAAGCTTAGACGGCGTTCTAAGTTCCGACGAAGAATTTTGCCAGAGAAGATTGCTACGAAAATTAGTTACAGTAGGAATCAAGAGAAGAACAGTTAAATGAGAATTCGGCATACAAGCATAGAGCTAGAAGATTAAGGAGTCGATCAAAAGAGTCTATAAGTTGTTTTGTATCTGTTCATGGTTAGTGCTTGATTCCTGAACTTGGTTTTTTCATCATTTTTTACCCTTTGGATTTTTTTATGTAAAAATATATGTAATATGGGTTCTTTTCATTGGTTGTGATTTGTGCTTGTGATTGATTGAAAATCGTGTAAAAATATTTTTTTTTTCAAAATTTGTGAAAATTATATTTTTTCAATTGGTATGAGAGCGGGTTCTTAGTGTTTCAAAAAGTTTTTGATCTTAATCAATCACAAACATGGAGCTTCCTAGAGAAGGAATCTTAATTGTTCGACCCCCATTGTTAGATGGAGAAAACTATCCCTATTGAAAAGCTCGAATGAGGGTGTTTCTTAAATCTATTGACGAGAGGGTTTGGATGACTGTTGTAATTGGCTATACCCCTCATACTGTTAAATCTGGTAATGATCTTATTTTAAAATTCACTGAACAATTGGTGAAAAAGAATTTAGACGAAGCAGGCTGGAATAGCAAGGCTATCAATGCTATTTTTAGCGGTGTCATACCTGAAAAATTCAGACGTATATGTACGTGTAAAATTGCTAAAGAAACACGATATATCTTTGAAACCACACACGAATGCACATCTACTGTTAAAATTTTTAAACTTCAAAGGCTCACCGTAAGTTTTAAAACTCTTCGAATGGAAGATCATGTGACCTTTAATAAATATTACGCTAAGTTGAGTGACGTAGTTAATTCTAGCTTTATACTTTGTGAAAAAAGTCCTAAATCTCGCATTGTTAGAAAAATCTTACGGTCACTACCTGAACGTTTTTAACCAAAGTTACTGCTATTGAAAAAAGTAAAAATATTGATTCTCTTATAGTAGAACAATTGGTTAGAAATTTTCAGACATTTGAATCTACTCTACGCCAACCTAAAAAATTAAAAGGTGCTGCTTTAAAAACTTTTAAGGTTGAGCTAGAGTTTTCAGATGATGAAACTGATATTGATCCTAAGGTTATGGCATTTATTGTTAAAAAAATAAAAAAATTTATTTTAAATAAAAAACCTAACCTTAAGTCAAAATTTGAACATTTTGGTGACAAAAATAAAAATATGGTGAAATTTGAAAAAAAAAAAATTAAAGTACAGAATCAGAGTATACAATGCTTTGAATGTCAAGGGTATAGACATATTGTACAAAATTTTCCAAACAAACAAAAAATAAAGAAAAAGTGTTCACTATGACGTGAGATGATGAGATTGAATCATCCGACGATGGAAACGAGTCAGAAACAGAGAATGATGAGGGTAAGTTCATTGCCTTTGCTGCTTCCACAAGATCGGGTAAGTTTGAATTGCCTGATCATGAATCTCGTGCCTCTCAAGGTGATTCTGGAAAACATGAACCTGATTCAGGTTCTGAATCTGATGACGGGAATGAGAAAGATCTTCAGTGGGCTTATGATAAACTTCACAGAGAAAGTTACAAAATGACGAAAGTTGTCACTAAGCTATCATTGAAGGTTAAAATTATGGAAAAGGAAAGTAACAGTCTTAAGCCCGAACTAATAGAGTCTCAAAATTTCACAGCTAAAATTTTTTAAAACCAGAATGACTGAGAAACTGGTTAGTTCTGACAAACAGATGAATGAACTCATTGAATCATGGGATTCGCTTAAAACAAATGTTTCTAAACTCGAGTTGGAATTACAAAATGCAACTAAGTTCAAGTCTTTGTTTGAGGCTAGTGAAGATAGAGTTCAATTGTTGGAAACTGAGATAGCAACAGTTAATATCACTTTAAAGAAATTGAATGCAGGTTCTTTGAGGTTGGATAAATCTTAAGCTTGCAGAAAGTGGCGACAGGTAAAATCAACTTTGTGAAGGCTGTCAGCATGCCTACAGGTAAGGATAAGATTTTGGAAAAGCCTAAACAGATTAAGATTGATTTGTCAAGAAAACTTGTTCAAAAATGTTTACCAAAATCAACTGCTTTTCAAAAATTTATTCTAACTTGTCATTTTTGTGGTATTCTTGGACATATTAGACTCTATTGTAGAAAATTAAAATCATTGTCTACATATCAGCATGAAAGAAAAATAAAAAAATTGCATGATCAAATCAAATAGGTGCAACATAAAACTCTCGGCCAACTGAGCGCTTGAGCGGGCTCTCTGAGTGCTCGAGCGATCAACTGGTAGAGAGAAGGAAAAGTTCACTGGTAGTCGTGCACTCAAGCGGATAACTTGTAGAGACCACATTTTGGTCAAAAACCCGGCCCTCAAACTAAACTGTTTCCTAAAATTTGTGCTGTCTGGGTTCAGAAATCTGATTTGAAATGCAATGTTGTTCACACTACTTTAAAAGCTTAAAACTCCTTCATGTAGTATTTGGAGAGTGGGTGTTCCCGACATATGTAAGGAGAAAAGTCCTTATTCTCGAGTGTTGATTCATACAATGGAGGACTTGTCACACTTGGGGATGGAAACTCATCCAAGATTATTGGAAGAGAATCCAATGATTCTCCACGGCTACCTAAATTGGACAACATTCTTTTTGTGACCGGTCTTAAAGCAAACTTACTTAGCATCAGTCAGATGTACGACACACACCATGAAGTTCATTTTACTAAAACTGAATGTCTGATTTTGGATAAAAAGGGAAAAACTGTTATTCATGGTGTTCGAACTTCCGATAACTGCTATGAAATTTTGTCTAAAACCGATCAAATATGTCATTCTGCTAAAATTGATGAAACTGAATTGTGGCATCATCGTTTGGGTCATATCAATTATAAAAGTCTTTTCAGGCTTGCAAATTATGAATTAGTCAAAGGTAATCCAAAACTGAGTAGCAATATCAAAGTTGTGTGTGGACCATGTCAACTAGGTAAACAAATTAAAGTCTTCAACAAGAAAATAAATCAGCTTGCTACCCAATATCCTCTGCAACTATTTCATATGAATCTTATGGGTCCTACTAGAACAGAGAGTATAGGTGGCAAGAAATATATCTTTTTTGTAGTTGATGATTTTTATAGGTTTACCTAGGTGAATTTTCTGCATGAAAAATCTAACACTTTTGCTATTTTCAAATATCTGTCTTAAATTGAATAATGAACAGGAAGAAAAAAATCAGCATATCACAAAAATCAGATTCGATCATGGTAAGGAATTTGAGAATTTGGAGTTCTCAAACTTTTGTGACGAACAGAAAATTCAACACGAGTTTTTTGCACCAAAAACACCACAACAGAATGGTGTAGTGGAACAAAAAAATAGAGTGGTAAATGAGATGGCCAGAGTAATGCTTCATGGTACATTCGAAGAGGCATTGACATAGGAAGCAGATCAGTCAAATTCTCAAATACTTGAAGATCCGGTTCAGCCTACCTCTCCAAAACAAGTAATGAATGAAAGTTATGAAATTCTAACAACCCTTGAGGAGCAAGTAGTCTTGGAACCTTTCTCACGTGTAAAGCTAAATCATCTACTGGATTTGGTGATTGAAGAGGTAACAAAACCAATGATGACTCGCTGACAAATGCATAATTAGGTAAATCAGGTAAGTCATTTGTGTTATTTTTCTATGATTGAACCAAAAAATGTTAAAGAGGCCTTGACTAACGATTGTTTGGTGAATGCTATGCATGAGAAACTCGAACAATTTGTCAGAAATGATATGTGAGAACTAGTGCCTAGACTTAAAATATTAATGTAATTGAGACCAAGTGGATTTTCAAAAATAAGTCTGATGAACAAGAAACTGTTGTGAGAAATAAGGCTAGGTTAGTGGCACAAGGGTACACACAAGTAGAATGAATAGATTTTGATAAAGCCTTTGCTCTTGTGGCTAGATGAGAATCTATTCGTATTCTTCTTGTTGTTGCCTATTTTCTAAATTTCAAATTGTACCAAATGGATGTAAAAAGTGCCTTCCTAAATGGCCAACTAAAAGAAGTTGCCTATGTTGAATAGCGTAAGATTTTTTAGGATCCACTCTATCCCAATCACGTTTAGAAGCTCAAAAGAGTTTTGTATGGGCTGAACAAGCTCCTCGAGCTTGGTATGAACGTCTAACCACATTCCTGATTAATCATGATTTCATTAGAGGAAGTGTGGATAAGACTCTTTTCATTAAAAGTGATAAGAACGATATTTTGGTAGCACAAATTTATGTTGATGATATTGTGTTTGGATCTACATGTGAATCTCTTGTTCTTTCATTTTCTGAATGTATGTAAAAGGAATTTAAAATGAGTATGGTAGGTGAACTCAATTACTTTCTAGATTTACAGATTAAACAGTCTGATGAAGGAATTTTCATCTCACAGTCAAAATATGCTAAAAATCTGGTTAAGAGATTTAAACTAAAATCTACCAAATCCATTCGAACTCCTATGAGTACATCAGTAAAATTGTCAAAAGACAAAAAAGGTGAAAATGTCGATCAAACCTTGTTCAGAAGCATGTTAGAGAGTCTTTTGTATTTCACAGCTAGCAGACCCGATATTGCTTTCAGTGTAGAAATTTGTACACGCTATCAGTCTAATTCTAAAGAGTCACATCTAACTTCTGTTAAAAGAATTATTCGATATATGAATTCCACTATTGAGTTTAGCATTTGATTTTTCAAAGATACTAACTCAAATATTGCAGGCTTTTCTAATGCTGACTGGACTGGATGTGCGGATGACAAAAAAAGCACATCATGCAGTTGTTTCTATATTGGTAACAATCTGATTTCGTGGTATAGTAAGAAATAGAATGCTATTTCCTTGTCCATTGCTGAGGCTAAGTACATAGCCGCTGGTAGTTGTTGTACTCAGCTACTTTGGATGAAACAAATGCTTTTAGATTATGGTATTGTCCAAGAGTCTGTGATTATCTACTGTGATAATACGAGTGTAGTTAATATCTCAAAAAATCATGTTCAATACTCTAGGACTAAGCACATAGATATATAAGGCATCACTTTATTCGTCAGTTAGTCGATGATAACATCATCTCTCTTGAATACATTGATACTGATAGACAACTGGCTGATCTGTTCACAATACCTCTTGAAGCACTTCGCTTTGAATTTCTCAGAAAATCGATTAGGAATGGCATTTTGAGTTTAAAAAAAACCTAATTCATTCGTGAAGGATAATCTTGACTGAAACATTTTAAAATATTGTGTGAAGAATCACTGTCAGAAAGTTATGCAAGATCAAGTCTCTGAAAATCTTTGAAATATGTTTCTTTGTTATGATTATGATATGTGTGGTTAAATATGCATATGACACATACTGGATATTGGTTGAAAAGTACTTTTTGATTGACCTCTACAGTAAAATCTCTTTGTTAATGTTGATGCCTTTAACCACCCCCATCTAATTATCTCTCCACTGCTCTGCTCTCACTCTGAACTGTTAAACTATGCTATGCTTACAGAAATGACTACCTATACAAACTTTTCTTTTTCGTTTATTATAGTGTGAAAGCCGCTGGATATGCTACTGTTTATCTTGCTTCTAGAAATGACTACCTATCTAAATCATGCTTTTTCGTTCATGTTAGTGTGCCAGCTGCCATGTATGCAACTGTACTATCTTACTTTTGAAAATAGCTACCTATGTGAACCTTGCTTTTTCGTTCATAGTAGTGTGAAAGCCGCCAAAAATAGCATAATGTTTTTTTATCATAAGCAGTTCTGTGTGAGGGGGAGCTTCCGTTATTCTTCAACAGACATACAATGGAACGTTACTTGGTTTGACTTCAAATTGTGTGGTTTGACTATATTTCAAATGTGCCTATTGTATATTGATCATTCATATTCTTAGTTATTGCACATATGAAATTGTTTTTCAAAGTTTTGATGTGCATCTTATATAAGCTCTCATTGGTAAGTTTCTGTGACTTTATTTTTTCATGTTTCGTCTTTGGATTATTCTGTTTGTCTGAGTTATTGCATTTTTTTGTTTTTTGTTTTTTTGTTGTTGTTGTTTTATCCAGATGCTGATTTCAGTGTTTGGTCTAGATTCACTATCTTGCTGCTTCAAGTTTAACTCAGCTAGTGCACCGCTCGAGCGGCCCTCTATGCGCTCGAGTGGTCCAAATGCCTTTTTTTGCCTCGGGTTGTTGTGCACTCGAGCGGCCATCTGAGCGCTCGAGCTGCCTGTCGCGAACCAGATTTATTAAAACAGAGTGCCGGCTTGTTTTTTATAAAATCTTTTAGTTCTCTCTCTAAAAAATCTTGGTGCTCCTCTCCTCCCAATCTGTGTTGAACCTATCTTGCTCCTAAAGCCTTGATTTTGGCTTCTTCATCTAAGGTAAGAGTTTGATTTCTACATTTTACCGTCTTGAACATTCGGTTTTCTCAAAATGGGGGTTGTTATTGTTCTGGCTTTGTGTATGTTTGGTGGTATTCTTGCTTTTTCGTTGTTTTTGCCCATGAATGTGTGATGGTTTATGTCCCTAGATTGTGTTTTCTTTCAACCAAGGTATATCGACTCTTGTTTAAGGTTCATATCTATTTAGGGTTTCGGTTCATGAGGTCCGCTGGTTTTGCTTTATTTGGTTGACGTTTTTTTTGTGCTCTCTCATGGAATTTTATCATGCTTATTGCTATGCGAAGATTGCGAGTTTCCTGTTTGTAGCCAACCTCTATCTAGGGTTTTTGCGGCACCGCTCGAGCGGGGTACTGAGCATTCGAGCGGCCATGTTCTTGCTTTTTCTCACCAACTTTGATATCTTCTTTCATGATTTCTTTTTGCTTATGCTTTGAAGTGATTAACTATCGTCGACACTTAATTGTTCTAGTGTTAATTTTGAAGCATATGTTGAGGATATGTTGATTGGTTTTCTATGACTTCTCATGAGAACTCAGTTTTGTTTTGCTATGTTCTACAAGAACATGCCTTTTCGCACCAAGAAAACAGCTGGACGGTCCTAGACCCCGTTTGATAAGAACCGATTCATGTCACTCGGAGCGGAGGAAAAGTTTAATCATCTTTACACAGATAGACCCATCCTTCTTGAGAAAAAGGTAATCGTCTCCAATTTTGTCAATTTAGGGATTCCACAGATTTTTGATCAACTCGGTTGGACTTCCTTTCTGTTAGTTGATGGGGAAGTCTATCCTGGCCTTGTTAGGGAGTTTTATTCCAACATGCATGAGTTAGACTCCTGCTGGTTTACCTTTAAGACATATGTGAGAGGTAACCATATTCTTTTGAATCCTTTCTCACTCATTGCTCATATGGGATACCCTAGCCCTTCTATGTTTGACTACCCACCTCTCCTCCCTACTCATAGATGGTCTTTCACTGATGTTGCCACCACCTTGTGTGGTAAACCTCATGACTGAGTTGGGGAAAATCTAATCCAGAAAGAACTTACCCCTATTTTTAGACTTTTGAACATCGTTGTTAGTGAAAACATTCATCCTAGGGGTCATGTCTTTGATCTCAATCAGGAGAGAGGCTTAGAGTTGTATGTGATCAGTCAGGGCCGTCGCATTGACTTAGCCCATATTTTTCTACAATCTAAGCTCAAAGTTGCCTATGGAAACAAAACTGTTTCTCTTCCTTGTGGCCTGTTCATTACCAATTTTCTTTAGTCTTTTCCCACTTTTCATATTCCTTCTGGTCTTCCCTCCGTGTCTATCTCAAAGTCTATCACCCGTCGCACACACTCTTAGAGTGTTGCTCATATCCCCACATCTATTGCCCTGTCTGACTCCACGAATGAGGATGAAAATACCGATGATATTCCTAGTGCCTCCTCTTCACCCGCTCTTGAGGGGGAGTCCTCACAGTCTTCCATTGCCGCACGACTTGGTTCTCTTGAGGCTTGTGGGGATGGTCTTCAGTAGCTCATGGTTTCCAGGTTCGATCAGTTGGAGCAGCTTCTTCGGGATTTGTCCTCTAGGTGACACAAATGGGGAGATAATCTATATTTTTTGGTTGACATACATTAGCTGATAGTAATTGTCTCAGGGGGGTATTTGTCTTTGATAAACTTGGGAATTTTTGCAGGGAGTATGTTTCTGGTTAGGAAACATTGATGTTTGATATTAATGCTTATATTTATTGATGACATTGGTTTTTAGTGGCTTGATTTTTACTTCTTTTTTCTAGTTGCTTAAATGTTTATCTTGTTGATTGATGTTTGTTTTGAAATGATGGAAGAAGTTGTGTGATGTTGGTTTATGAAGAATCTGTGTGGTTTGATATTTGTTTATGTTGTGTTTACCTGGATTTGCTAAGGAGGAGATTGTAAGAACAATAATTCATATTAATTTCCTTTTCTATTTAATGCATTTTGTTTTAATTTATATGGTAAATCCAAGGTGATTAGGACTGTCAAGGTTTTAGGTAGGTTAGGTTATTAGGAAGTTTAGTTGGTTTGGAAGTCCTTGTATTTAGGAAACCATGTGGATTAGGAAGCTTATCTTTTGGTAAGTTCACAATTATCTAAGATCTTAAGAGGATCTAGATATTCTCTGGTGATTCGTTTCCTAATATTGGTCCCATTAGAAGTTTGAAGAGAGAACACACAGATCAACAAGATGTTCAAGTAATCAATGCTTTGAGAGAGATCCTCAGCCACCTGACCGCTCGAGAGCCCAACTGACCGCTCGAGCAGTGTCCAAACGTTTTAATTATTTCCAAATTCTGGATGCCTAGGGTTTGAGGGTATATATATATATATATATATATATAGATCATTATTGGTGCACGAAACCACCTCTTGACACAAAATACTACTAAGCATCAAGTTTATATCAAGAGTTGATTTGTGTGTAAAACATCGAAGACTATTTGACAGCAAAAACTTAGACGACGTTCTAAGTTTCGACAGAAGATTCTGTCGGAGAAGACTTCTACGAGGATTCGTTGCAGTAGAAATCAAGAGGAGAACAGTCAACGGGGATTTGACATACAAGCTTAAGACTAGAAGATTGAGGAGTCGATCAAAAAAGTCTGTAAGTTATTTTGTATCTGTTCATGGTTAGTGCTTGATTGTTAGACTTGATTGTCCTGTGATTTTTTACCATTTGGATTTTTTCACATAAAAATATCTTTGTTGTCGGTTCTTCTTATTGGTTGTGATTTGTGTCTGTGATTGATTGAAAATCGTTTAAAAATATTTTTTTTTCAAAATTTGTGAAAATTATATTTTTTCACGGTGTTTAAGTCTCTATGAAAAACAAAGTAGATTGGATTGTCCAAATTTTATTACAAAAAAGAGAAAAGATGGGGAGCAATGAATAGATGTGAAAGAGAGGGGTCAAGCTATCTCAAACGGTGTTTTAAGTCTCTATGAAAAATAAAGTAGAGTGGGTTGTCTAAGTTTTACTACACAAAGAAGAAAATATGGGGAGCAGAGAATAGTCGTGAAAGGGATGGGTCAAGCTATCTTAAACGATGTTTAAGTTTCCATGAAAATAAAGTAAAGTGCGTTGTCTAAGTTTTATTATAAAAAGAAGAAAATATGGAGAGCAGAGAATAGACGTGAAAGGGAGAGGCCGAAAAAGGAGAATCATTTTAGTAAAGAAATTATGAAAAATTAGTCTTAGGTCATTAAAATAACGTCGATTTTGCTTTTCATCTATCATAAAAAATTTTAACGCGCGAGATCCAGTTTTAATGCGCGAGATCCAGTTAGACCCTAGAACAGATAAATTTATCTGTGCATTTTCAAAATACGTATAAAGCACACAGATAAATTTATCTGTCTTTCATAAATAAGCATACAAATAAATTTATTTATATAAAGAACATTGTACATTTTCAAAATACGTATAAAGCACACAGATAAATTTATCTGTCTTCTATAAATAAGTATACAGATAAATTTATCTGTATAAAAAATACAGACAAATTTATCTGTTTTGTATAAAATAAGATGACAGATAAATTTATCTATATGCATTACATATAAATTTATCTGTTTGTGTTAAATTTATCTGTATTGTAGGCGATTGAACTTTGCGCATTAAAAATTTTGTTAATAAACCTTACGCGTTAAAATTTATTTTTTTAAATTTTTGACTAGAAGTCTCAAAAAATTATATATATGTATTATGTATATACAAAGAGATTGGGAAAAACAAGGAGCGTTAGCCCTTTATAGCCTTGCGGTTGTTATGTCTCTGAGCTCATATCTCAATTAAAAATTAAAAAACTTAAACATGTGAGTTTATAACTTTTGCTTGCAGGTTATAATTCTAACTCAACAAATACAAATCTGAATATTTGAAATTATAAGTTCATAAATTTAACAAATATTTATAATTTCTATTTAAACCATAATCATATATTTTAAGTTATAATATCTACAAATTCATAATTTCAATGGTAACAAATGTATTAATAATATGACAATCACACACACACCCACACACACACATATATATAAATAGTGACAAGTGATTAAGAAATTTAAAAAAAGGAAAAAGTATATGGAAAATTATTGATGATAAAATATGAAAAAATAATACAATTATAGTATCATTATTGGACATTAAATCAGTGTATATGTTCATTTATTCTATAAATTTTTTTTTAGTTCTAACATGTACATGTGATACACCATGAGATATATATATATATATATATATATATATATATATGTGTGTGTATGCGCGTGTGTATGATGTCACAAGTGAATTGAGTAAATAAAAATAGTGACAAGTGATTAAGAAATTTAAAAAAAGGAAAGAGTAGATGGATAATTATTGATGATAAAATATGAAAAAATAATACAATTATTGTATCATTATTGGACATTAAAAGTAGAGATCTCCAATTTAGGTCATAGAATGAGATGGATACTTCAAGAGAAAAACTATGTATACCGCATGGTGCATCACATGTATATGTTAGAACTAAAAAAAATATTATGATTTATAGAATAAATGAACATATACAGTGATTTTAACTGTCACACATGCATACTTATAATGGTATCATACAGTACACTCTTTGGTGTACATAGTTGATGGGGATTAAGTTCCGACCAGGACCACATGGAGTACACGTAGAGTGTCGTACAGCGCAACAATCCTTCCCACTCACGATTGCGTGCCTCGGATTGAGCACCCTAGCTCGGGTGGTGAACCGAGCACATACGGCTTGGAAAATTCACCCGAGCTGTGCTGACCTCGAGTATGTGAATCCGTGTAATGACCTTGGACCCGAGCTCGGGTGCAGTATAGTACCGACCCTGAAGAGATGGAGCTCGGCACTATGAGAAGAAATGCTCAACATTCATGACCGAGTAGGACGTGCTGTGCAGCTTCTAAAGCCAAGCACGAGGGTTGTTACTTGAGACCAATGACTCATGATACGCGTATCAGGGGAATGATACGATGATAAGAGATCAGTGGTAGTTGGATCAACTCTAGGACTGGGATGTCAAAAAGAGTTGACCTGACCAAGACTAGACTAGGTCTGAATACTGATAGACAGTTTGATATGATAAAAGGCACTTGCAGAAAGATCTTGCTGAAAAATCTAATGATGGCATTGATAAGTCGCCATCAGACTATTAATTGCTATGAATAGATCAGAGAGGGAAAGTGCAACCCGACCTGCTCGGGTTGGGTCGGACCCCAAAGGCGGGTTAATTATATTTCTTCTTATAAATAACCACCAAATTGGAAGACGCAGGTATGCTCACTTCTGACTAGCCAAAACTCTGTCAAAATACTCTATCAAGTTCTTCTCTCTTTCAAACCTTTTCCTGACTTGATCGTCGGAGAGTCCACCGGTATAAAGCCACCGGAGGGCATCTCATCCATTTCTTATGCAGGTGTACACGTGGCACTCATCCCTAACATCTCAGTCAGCTTGAACGGGACCAGTAGATCCCAACCCTTATCCTCTGCAATAGTTGTTATAAATCTCCAATGTATACATATTCATATTGAGTATTATGGAGATTTCCTGCCTGTCACTCATTTAGCTCCCGTTCTATAAGTATTTCTTTATGTTATCTCTTGCTCTAAATAATTTGAACCACAAATTTGTACGAAATACAAATGTGTTATCCAAATTTATTCATGGTATTGCCAGAGATGGCATAAAATAATTTTTTTTACCATCCCAAATATATGTCCCACATTCTTTATCAAGCTTGTCAAGTTGCCACCTATTTCAAATATCAAATCACTATTTAACTTCGGCGCTTAAACTGTCTTATAATCTGAAAAAAAAAATGTTAATGATAAATTAAGGTTTTGTTTGGTTGTTTGGTTTAAATTTTTTTGGATTAAAGTCCAATTTTTTTTACTCTTCGTTTGAGGAATTTTGTTTTCAAGTATAATGACTGTTAGTCTTTTGTTTTCAAGAACACTTTTTGGTGTGCATAGTTTTGAATTTTTCTATAGACCTATCAGGTTTCAATTTCCTTTTAAATATCCATTTGCATTCAATTGGTTTTGTTCCTAGAGGTAGATCTACTAACTCACACGTGTGGTTAGTCATTATGGATTCTATTTCACTATTAATAGCTTCTTTTCAAAATGGAGCATCAGGTGAAGTCATAGTTTCTTTAAAAGTCAAATGGTCTTCTCCCATTAGAAAGGTGTAAAAGTCTTCGCCAAAGTTTGTGGCTTTCTTTTGTTTTTTACTTCTTCGTCGTTCAAGTTTTAAACCTACTTGCTCTTTGCTTGGTATTTCAGAATCTACATTATTTATAGATTTTTCGACTTGAGTTTTAAGAGAAAACACATTTTTAAAAAATATTGCATTCTTGATTTCAACAATAGTGTTAGGTTTTAACACGTCACTTTGAAGCACAAGGAATCTATAGGCAGCACTACTATTAGCATAACCAATAAATAAACAATCCGATGTTTTTGACATAAATTTTCTTTTCTTAGGTTCTAGTAGCATTACCTTAGTACGACACCTCTACATTTTTAGGTATGATAGATTAGGTGCATGATTTACCCATAACTCATATGGAGTCTTGCTGATTTTCTTGAAAGGAATTCTATTTTTTATGTGACACGCAGATAAGATTGCTTCCCCCACATGTTGTTAGATGCTTCTGAACTGACTAGCATCGCATTCGTCATATCCATTAGAGTTCTAATTTTTTTTCAGCCACCCCATTAAATTCTGGCAAGTACGGTGGTGTAAACTCGTGAACTATGCCTTGTGTTTCACAGTATTCATTAAAAGAATTGGAGCTATATTCCTCTCCTATCATAGTGAAGTCTTTTAATTTTCTTATTGGTTTGATTTTCTGCCATAACCTTAAAGATCATGAATTTTTTTTTCAGCTTCATCTTTATGTCTTAAAAGATATGGTTTTGTGAATCTTGAGAAGTCATCTATAAAGGTGATGCAAAACCGTTTGCCTCCTCTAGTTGGATTATCCTTTAAGTCACCTAGGTCCGTGTGGACTAGGTTAAGCAACTCAGATTCTCGTATAATATTTTTACAATTTTTCTTAGTAATTTTTGCTTCAGCACATATTTGACATTTATCTGCATTATTACTGATCATAGTAGGAATTAAACCAAGTTCTTTCATGTAAGAGAAATTAACGTGTCCTAATCAACCATGCCAAGTATCAATAGATTCAACCATGTAAGCAGAAGAAGATGCATTTCATTCATGACTTCAGAAACGTTAAGGACAAACAAACCCCTGCTGCAGTAACTCTTCCCAAAAAAGACATTATTTTTAGTTATAATTAATTTGTTAGATTCAAAAGAAATCTTGACCCCAACGTTACTCAGCAGTGAGGCAGACACAAGGTTTGAACGTATTTTTAGAAAATGGAGCACATCGGTCAGGAAAAGAATTTTTTTAGATGTTAATTTCAGCACAACCTTTCCCTGCTCCAATAGAAGTGTAGGAGGTGAATGCACTTCTGTTCCCACAGATGTGCTTGGTAGCCCCAAAGTCTACCAACAAGTCTTTCTCTCTTGCTACCATGTACACTTCGAAAACAACCGCAGCAATAACATCGGCTTCAGCCAAGTTGACACTTGGTTTAATAGGATTGTTGTTTCCCTTTTTGTGTCTGCACAGATGTGCATGGTGTTTAGATTTTTTACAAACATAACAGTTACCTTTTTTTTTGAAAGTCTGACCTTAAGGCTTGTGCTGCTTGCCATGTGGTTTGTGTTGCGAGCCACTTGGCTTGTATTTTGGCTTTCTAGCACCTTCCCTTGACTTTTGTATTACCACATTTGCTTTAGCAGCAATCTCCTTGGCCTTGTCAGCTTTCATCAGCAATCTATTCTTATCTTCTATTCGAACATGGACAACGATTTTTTTGAGGGTCATGTCCTTCCTTTTATGCTTCATGTTATTTTTGTAGTCCCTCTAACTACTAGGAAGCTTTTCAATCAAGGCAGCAGTGATGAATGCTTCAGATAGTTCGATCCCTTCATTCTTGAGTTCGAGGGCAACGACGTAAAATTCATGAATTTGGGCTGAAGCATCCTTGTCATCTTTCATCTAAAAGTTTATAAAATTTCCTATAGCATACTTTTTAATACCAGCATCTTCAATTACATATTTCTTAACAAGTGTGTTCCATATTTCATGTGCATGACTGGCACCACAATAAACATCAAAAAGTTTATTTGAAAGCGAGTTCAAAATGATACTCTTGCACACCTTATCAGCCCTATCCCACTTTGTAAATAATCCTTCATAATTTTCTGATTCGGGAGTGGGACAGGGGGTGGTAAGGACAAACTAGACATTAGAGATATCCAACACCAGATTCATCTTTTGTTGCCAGCGTTTGAAGAATGAACCATTAAATGGTTCAATCTTTGTCACGTCGGGCATAGCCTTGGTAGCAGCAAGCATTGCGATATCCATGCAAAATACTCTTAAGATTGTTGGAAAACTACAATAAAAGTAGGAAATTAAAGTAAGCAACGGAACAATTAAATGGAACAATTTCACTGATGGTTGTAGATGTGCCGTCGACACTCTCCTTAAGAGTATTTTTACGCCCCTCGGAGTTGGTCACTCGGTGCAGGAGGATGACGGCGAAATACTCTCCAAGATTCATAACTTGTCCAATGTATGAGTACACTCTCAATACAAATGATGCAGGAAGATTTTTTTGATGATCGTATTAAATAGAGGAAGATGGGAGAGAATATATTTTTATGTGTAAATCAAGAGCTAAGATGTCCCTCAATTTATAGAACCAGAACATAACAGTAAAAAAAGAATCCAGAATGAATTAAGCTCTAATCAAACAATTAAAACGGTCAAATTTAATGACAGAAATTCAAAACCCAAATTCTGTAATTGATTAATTGTCTGGATTGGTGGCAATTAAAACATAATTTGTGCAACGGTTTAAAGAATGGCCTAATTTGAGGAATCAAATTTTTTGCAAAGATCATTAATAGTTTGATTTGTGGAAAGCCACAAAAAGAAAGGCTTGAATGGTGGTACCAGATTTTTGACAAAAAAATTTATCAATTAAATAAAACTTCAATTAGATATTTTGTAAAACTAGGCCGAATATTGCACACACCTGCGAGGCCTGAAACTGGTGATTTGCACCCCCTTATGCGCGAAACTCGCCTGCGCCCAGTTAATTGATTTTTGAGCAAGGTTTCAGAAATGATTGGGCTTACACCCAGTCTCGTGCGCGCGATGGGTTTCCTTTAGATCAACCCACATACACAACCTAAGGAAAGTGCGGAATAATATGTATAATTTAAAAGGCTTGTGATTTTTTAATGTGAGATAACTTTTTCTTATTTCAACATCAAAACTAACATTGAGAAAGAAGATGTGGGTGGTGGTTATTTTTTTCCAAAACATGACATGTGTCATTCTGGAGAATAAATGAAAAAAGGGGAGAACTTGGGTGGTTTTGTTGCCTATTCTTATTATTTAATAATATTTATTTATACATCATGTCAGTAGTTGGAGAAACTACACGTAGGTAGTTAGGAAAAGGAAGTAGTAGGTCTTCTACTCTTTCTCACGTTTTGTTCCCTCGAACATGTGCATGTAAAAGTATTTGAACATGGGCATTGCTCAATTTTTTTTTTGAGACAAAATCTTTTAATTGTGGTTGCGTCCGATTTTAACACGAGATTGCCTATGTACCCTTGTTGGGATCAAGCCTATCGTAATTCAACTTTTTAGTTAATCATACAGTTTAGGCTCGTGCAATTAGGTGCATAAGATTTTTGTCATCTATCTTATAGTTTAGACTCCTACGATAAAAAGAGTAATATTTTTTTATTTATCTTGCAATTTATGCCTGTGTGATAAGGAACGTAACTTTTGTGTAAATTTCTTATGATGCAGTTTAAGCTTATGCGACAAGGAACGTACATATATTTTATTTATCCTTTAATTTTGGCTCTTGTGACGAGGAGCGTAATATTTCTTTTATCATGCAGTTAGGCTCGTGTGATAAGTAGAGCAATTTTTAATTTTTGTATCTTGTAATTTAGGCTCGTGCAATAAGGAGCATAACTTTCATTTGCATTTGTCCTATAGTTTACGCTTATGCGCTGAAGAGCGTACATATTTTTAAATTTATCATGCAGTTTAGACTCGTGCAATGAGGAGCGTAATTTTTCATTTATCTTGCAGTTTAGGCTCATGCAATAACGAGCATAATAATTTTTAAATTATCCTGCAATTTAGGCTCGTGCAATGAGGAGCGTAATTTTTTATTTATCTTGCAGTTTAGGGTCATGAGACGAGGTGCCTAATATTTTTTTTATCATTTTGTTTAGACTTGTGTAACAAGGAGCATGATATTTATTTATTAAACAGTTTATCTCGTAGTTTAGGCTCGTATGACGAGGAGCATAACATTTTAATTTTCATTGTGGAAGAATCATCATAAAGCTATAACAGCTTACTTAGAAGAAGATGACTCTTCTTACAAGATTGGAGCGAATTTGGAGGCAACTTGCTCTATAGGGAGCGGTGTGCAATTATGTGTTACCATAGCGCGATAATCGTGCTTCTTTGTTCCTCCACATGCCTTAGGCTGGAGCTTGTAATAATAAATCTCAATTCGTAGTGCCAGTGATTTATGCAAATGGGAAACACAACAATATAAATTTTAGATTGGAGATGAAAGGGAGAACGGCCCCACTGCGCGTGCCAAAAATCATGTTAGGTAAAAATTAGAATTTAGTTATTTAACATAATTTTATTCATATTAAGTGAGTTTTTATTATGTAGGTCGGATCTATTCAAAATAGAATATATCTCTTAATTACTTCCATTATTTAAAGAGAATAGCCTTTGATTCCAACTATTTATTTATTAAAAATTTCTATTTTGATCAAGGCACAGAGGGTGGTTTTTATTTATTTATTTTAAGAGCTGGACCTAAGTCATGACCTAGGCGGCCTATATACCCATGATTTGGGGTTAAGCCAAATGTAGTTCATAAGCATAAATTTGATTATTTATTTATTTATTTTAATGAACATTAGAGATTCATTTAATAGTTTAAGAATTTAAAAATTATGGCATCACTGTAAATAGAGTACATCCCAGCCAGGCTGGCACCTACTCTCGTACATTCATATACCAATTCTAAACTCTATGTTTATTTGAGTTTGTGACTGTACCCATTTGAATGGGTTGTCTACGTATCCAAGTCGAGTTTAGCTCTGGACTAGAATCAAGTCAACGTAGTTCAAAAAAAAATTATTTACTTATTATTTTTTTATTTTGGATTTATTGATTGAGTATAGAACTCATTTAATTTTATTTGTACATCACATTTGGATGGATCGCAAAGCGTTGTGACTGCACTTGAGTAGGATCACAAAGCACTATGATCGTATCAATTTTGATGAATTCACATTTGAAATTTAAGTAAAAATTTGGAATTTCACTTTATTTCTGATTATATTTATTTAAATAGGTTAACTAAATATCTAAACCAAAAGTAGGACCGAGCTAGAATTAAGTCAACTAATTTAAATAATTTACTTTTTAAATTTATTTAAGTAAAAATTTGAGTTTCACTTTATTTGTAATTATATTCATTTAAATATGTTGATCACATATGTCAACTGTGTGTAAAGCCGTGTTAGAATTAAGTCAACAAATTTAAGTGAATTTATATATTTTTATTTATTTAAGTTAAAATTTTAGATTTACTTGATTTGTGATTCAATTCATAAAATCGGTTGACTATATTTTTGAATCGGGTGCAAGGTCGGGTTAAAATTAAGTCAATTAATTTTGACGAATTTATATTTTTTAAATTTATTTAAGTGAAAATTTTAGATTTACTTAATTTATAATTAAATTCATTTAAATAACCTGACTACGTATTTGGACCGGGCGCAAGACCGGGTTAAAATTAAGTCAACTAATTTAAGTGAATTTATATTTTTAATTTATTTAAGTAAAAATTTTAGTTTAACTTAATTTGTGACTGTACCTATTTAAATATGTTGCCTATATATCTGATTCGAGCACAAATCCGAATTAGAATAAAGTCATCTATAGTTCTATAATAAAACTTGAATTTTAATTTTATTTTTGACAAATTAAATTTCCCGTTTTAGTTTTACTCAAATTTAAATATCATGTTGATGATTATATTTCGAGTAACTTTAAAAAAAATAAGTTCCAACCATAAAAAATTTAAATTCATTTTAATAATTAATAATTAATAATTAATAATTTAAATACCATGGATAATTTAATAAAAATAAGTTCTAACCATAAAAGAATTTAAATTCATTTTAGCCTCAAAGACTAAACGACAAATTAATTGTCAGATTTTATATTTTTGTTGAGTTTTGACCCAAATCTTGAGTTATGGTCTAGGGAAAATGATCGTTTGAGCGACCAGGGGGTTCGCTTGAGTGGACGCTTCGACATTTCACCTTTATCTCTCGAAACACTGACGTCTCAAGTGGCCAGGGGGTCTGCTCAAGTGGAGGTTGGGAAGGGTGCTTTCTGGACACTGACAGCTCGAGCGGTCAAGGGGTCCGCTCGAGCGAACTACCGCAGAACAAAAATTCTATTGCAGCGCTAGGGTTAGGTTTTTTTAACATAGAGGTCTCATATATATTATTTTTATGTTCTATAGTTATAGTAGGATGACGAAAACACTGAAATTGTAATCCTTATTGTCGAATAATGGATTGATCTCCCCTCCCGTGGACGTAAGTATTTTGTCGAACCACATATATTGTGTGTGTGTTTTGTTTTTCTTCTTGCGTGTTCTCTATTCTGTTTTATGTGGATTGAAAATTCTATATTGTGTGTGTTTCGTTGCGCAATAAGTGGTATTAGAATGACTGGTTAAAGATTTAATCACCCGATTATAGTAGAGATGACGAATTAAGATAAAGTACAAAGTCGAAAAGTTATATGGTAAGAACAACTTCTCTATTTGGCAACGACAGATGAAGGATCTGTTGATCTAACAGGGAGTCTCCAAGACATTACTCAGGAAGGAGAATAAGCCAAAGAGGATGACCGAGGATGATTGGGAGGATCTCAATGCAAAGGCTGCTAGTGCAATTCGTCTTAACCTTAGAGATGATGTAATACACAGCGTATTGGATGAGGAGATAACAAAGACTATTTGGAAAAAAACTACAAGGTCTCTATATAAAGAAAAAACCTGACAAACAAATTGTACATGAAAAATAGTTATATGGGCTATAGACGAAGGAATGTACGAACTTGTTAGAACATCTAAATGTCTACAACATGCTCATTACTCAACTATCAGGGTTTGATGTTAAAGTTGATGATGAGGATAAAGAGATATTTCTTCTGGCATTGCTTCCGACATCTAATGATCATCTAGTAATAGTAATTACATTGATGTTTGGAAAAGAAACTCTTGAGTTGGAAGAGGTAACCAGTGCACTGTTGTCCCACGAGAAGATGAAGAGGGATAATGAAACGAGTGCAGAAGGGTTAGTCACAGTAAAGGCAGAGCCGAAATGGGGCAGGAGCAAGTCTAGAGGCAAAGGTTTCAACAAAGGAAAGTCCAAATGAAAGTCACGTGCAAAGAAAGATGTGGAGTATTTTTACTGCCACAAGACTGGTCACTACAAGAGCCAGTGTTAGGAGTTAAAGGATCGCATTGATGAGAAGAAGAAGGAAAAGAAGCCATCAGAGTCTGTCAGCTTTGCAGAAGATAAATCAAACAGTAAGGTAGATGCAGACTTACTTTCTGTTTCTTCTTCCAATAACTTTTTATCAGAATTGTGAATTTTAGATTCGGGTTATCCTTACCATATGTTCCCAAATAAGGAATGGTTTGACACTTTATAAGCTCTGTGATGGTGGTACTGTTCTAATGAGTAACGATGTAGCTTATAAGGTAATTGAAATAGGCATTATCAAAATTAAAATGTTTAACGGTGTAGTAAGGGTTTTGAAAAATGCCAAATATATTCTGAAGCTTAAGAAGAATCTAATTTCCTTGGGGGCTCTAGATTATTTGGGTTGGGGGTATATGGCAAGAGGTAGAGCTATCAAGGTTAGTAAATGTGCATTAATAATCATAAAAGGGAAGAAGATTGAAAATTTGTACAAGCTGATTGGGAACATGGTAGTAGGTGGAGTTGCACTAACATCAGTAAAGTTCAACACAGATGACACAAAACTCTAGCATATGCGGCTCGGTCATATTAGCAAGCGTGGTATGCTAGAACTTCACAAAAAAAACCTAGTGAAAGGAGTGAAAACGTGCAATGTTGACTTCTACAAGTATTGTATGTACGAGAAACAGCACAAGGTCAGTTTCAAGACAAGTTCTTATACCAGCAAGGGTGTACAAGATTATGTCCATTCAGATGTCTAGAGACCAGTCACACTCCCTTTTCACACTGGTGCCCAATATTTTGTAAGTTTCATTGATGATTACTCTATAAAAGTATGGATCTATTTTACGAAGCATAAGTCTGATGTGTTTATTATTTTAAAAAAGTGGAAGTTGCTTGTTGAGAATTAGACTGGGAAGAAGATCAGATACCTGATGATAGATAACGGCACGAAATGTAGGAACAAGAAATTCACGACGTTTTGTGAATCATAAGGGATCACACGTCATTTTACAATCAGAGGGACTCCACAGCAAAACAAAGTTGCAGAAAGAATGAACAGATTAGAATAGTGTCAGAAAGGGCCAGATGCATAAGGTTGAATGCTGTTTTGCCAAAAGTATTTTGGGTAGAAGCAGTGAATACAACATGCTACATCATCAATAAATCACTGTCATCAGCCATTGACTTCAAATTTCTGCAGGAGATGTGGTCAAGTAAACTAGTTGAGTTAGGAAATTTGAAGATATTTGGCTATCTTGCTTATGTGCACGTGCAGGGTGAAGAACTGTCTAAGCTAGAACCAAAGTCGAGAAAGTGCATCTTTCTCGGCTATGAGGGTGGTGTGAAAGGTTACAGAATGTGGAACCCAACTGCTAAGAAGGAGGTGATCCAGCATGGATGTGGTATTTGATGAGGCATTTATGCTTGGTAAATGTGAAGACAGTCCGATTGATGACAAGGTCATACAAAAAGCAATAGTTGAGATGGAGCCTGATGAGAATATGCCACCTACTGATTCAGGTGATGTAATGCAAGTTGGCATCAGTTAGAACAGGGAGTTGAGTCCTACACAGTGGCCAAAGGTTGGGAGAAGCGAGTCCACAAAGCAGCAGTGAGGTATTGCTTTGAAGATATGGTTACCTTCGCCTTTATAGTCGGTAGTAGAGATCCACAGTCTTATAAAGAGGTTATAAGCAGCTCAGATAGAGAAAACTGGCTAGTAGTTATGTCAGAAGAGATGGATTCACTACAGAAGAACAAAACTTGGGAATTGGTGAACTTGCTTAAGAACAGGAAAGCTGTTGGTTGCAAGTGGGTATACAAAAGGAAGGAAGCAATGCTGAAAAGGAGAGTGAAAAATACGAGACTAGATTAGTGGCAAAGGTTATTCTCATAAAGGAGTAGACTATAGTGAGATTTTTTCACCAATTATGAAACACACACCAATTACAATTATTTTGGCATTAGTGATTATGCATGACATGGAGTTAGAACAACTTGATGTGAAGACAGTTTTTCTGCATAGAGATTTGGAGGAGCAAATCTACATGTAACAGCTTGAAGGTTTTAAGGAACTTGACAGAGAAGAGTATGTCTATTTATTGAAAAAATCTTTGTATGGATTAAAGCAGTCTCTGAGACAATGGTACAAGCGATTTGATTCCTTTATGGTGATGCACGGGTACGCATGCTATGAGTATGATTGTTGTGTCTATTATAGGCTATTTACTGATGGTTCATATGTTTTGTTATCTTTGTATGTCAACGACATTTTAGTGGCTATAAAGAGTAAAGAGAAAATTACAAAGTTGAAGATTTTAACGAGCAGTGAATTTGACATAAATGATCTTGGAGCTGTTAAGAAAATCCTTGGTATTGAAATTCACCAAGACAGAAAGGCGGGGAAACTATGGTTATTCCAGAAAGGGTATCTGCATAAGGTGTTGGAAAGATTCAATATGCAAACTGCAAAGCCAGTGGGAACACCTTTTGCAGGTCATTTTAAACTATCATCCCAATTATGTTCAAGTTCAGAAGATGAGTTGAAACGTATGTTAGAGGTACCATATGCAAATGTAGTAGGTTGTCTTATATACCTGATGGTGTGCACAAGACCTGACGTATCCCATGCAATTAGTATAGTGAGTAGATACATGGAAAATCTAGGGAAAGAGTATTGAAATGCAGTCAACTGGATTTTTAGGTATTTGGCAGAAACTTGGGATATGGGGATGTTATTTGAAAGGGAGAGAGGGCTTCTACAGAAGTAGTAGGATATATTGATGTTGACTACGCTGGGGACTTAGATTCAAGAAGGTCCATGACAGGGTTCGTGTTCACTCTTGCTGGTGGTCCTATTTGTTGGAAGTCTACACTCCAAGATACTACTACATTATCAACTACTGAAGCAGATTATATGGCAGTAACTAAAGCCGGGAAAGAGGCAGTGTGGTTGAAGGGTTTGGTTAGTGAACTTGGGTTGATGCGAAAAGAGTCTTGCTACACTGTGACAGTCAAAGCACCATCCACTTAGCCAAGAATCAAGTGTATCGTCGCAGGATAAAACATATAGCCGCGTAGTATCACAGGATTCTGGAGTGGCTACTTTCGGGTGACATTTCCTTATCAAAGACTCATACCGATGAGAATACGTCTGATATGCTGACTAAGCCGGTACCTAGGATCAAGTTGGAGCATTATCTAGGCTTGGTCCAAGTCTGTTCTTGTTGATGTTTAGAGAGAGTGGAGTACTCATACCTGGAAAATGAGTGCACGATGAGGCAGGATGAGGTAGACGGCAGGTCTTCATAGATGGTTCGAAAATTTCAGTCAAGGTGGAGATTGTTAGGTTTTGACCTAAATTTTGAGTCATGATTTTGAGATGATGACCGCTTAAGCGACTAGGGAGTTCGCTCGAGCAAGCACTTCGATGTTTCGCCTTTATCTCTCAGAACACTGATGGCTTGAACGACCAAGGGATCCGCTCGAGTAGAGGCTGCAAAGGGTGCTATCTGGACACTGACCGCTTGAGTGATCAGGGGGTCCGCTCGAGCGGATAGCCGCAAAATAGAAATTCTGTTGCGTCGCTAGGGTTAGGTTTTTTAACCTAGAAGCCTCATATATATTATTTTTATGTTCTATACTCATAGTACTACGACGAAAACACTGAAATTGTAATCCTTATTGTCGAATAGTGGATTTATCTCCCCTCCTGTGGACGTAGACATCTTGTCGAACCACATATATCGTGTGTGTGTTCAGTTGTTGTTCTTGTGTATTCTTTATCTGTTTCACGTGGATGAAAGATTCTATATTATGTGTGCTCCATTGCTTAATGATTTTAATACTATTTTGAAGTTCAAAAAGTTGTTCATAATTTTTATGAGCCATTATGGCTTCTTTAGAGAGTACAAGACTATTCATTTATTTTTTGAGCTAAAAAGTCATTCGCGAAGAACTTGAATGGACGCCCGAATGTTAGATGGAGGCTAAAAGCCAATTTTTGGAAGACGCAATGAGCTGTCCGTAATTAAAATGTGCTTAAAGTCATTTTTTTGTGAGTCAAAGGTTGTTCTAATTTAAAGACTTTGAAAGCTTTTTTTATATATAAAAAAAAAGTAAGCAAAGCACAACAAAATGCCTTTTTTGTGATAGGGAAGCATAAAAAATTTAATCTTTTTGAATTGCAAAGAAAATAAATTTTATACATAAAAGTCAAACAATATCAATTCAAACCGGTGTTTACCGCGGGTTATTGATTTACATATGCATATACATAAAAAAAAAAAAAAAAAAAGTTGCAATTCTGTTAAAATGAATTTGGGATGAGGAAGAAACTAAAGATTTTGCAAGAGAAAATATTTGGAGAAACCATATTCTCTGTTTCCTACCGAATACCAATCTTGATTTCTCTCTTTTGGCTAAATCCTTCAAATGATTTCTTCTTCCTTTCTTTGATTTCTGTTTGGCTTAAAACTGCCCCAAGAAAAAACCAAAAACTCTGCCCCTCCCTCTCTATCTATCCAAGGAATGAAAGCGCAGAGCCCTTTGGTGTGCCCTCTAGTCAAGATTTAGAACCTCACAATCATTAGCTAATATGTTTTTTTTGTTGTCTTTTTTTTTTTGTTTATAGTTCAATATTTGGTCTCTTAAACCTAGAGGAACCACACTAATTCATTTTGAATTTGGCGGTTAAACTCTGCTACGATAGCGATACTTTAGGAAAGTTGGTGTGATTTTTTTTTTTTTTTTTTTTACAAATAACATTTTTTTTGTTTGTGTTTGTAAAACAAAGTCACCTCACACTTTTCAGAGAAAAAGAAAACGTGGGTGGGCTTCTTTTTATATAAGTACCTCAGTATAGATTTTTTTTATTATTTCACAACTTCCTAGGTATTAATTGCATGAGAGAGCAGATGTGGGTGGTTTTTGTTTTGTTTTGTTTTTTTTCTTATAAAAGAGAGTAGTTTTTCTTCAGTTCAATAATAGATTTGAGAGATGTAATTTTATTTTTTTTATTTTAAAATAAATTTACTTTTATTATTTAAGTTATTTATTTTATTATTTTAAACATATATATTATTAATATAAAAAATTAAATTAATTAGATATTAGTAACTGACCTAACAAATAACATTTGTACTAATAAAAATAAATTATAATTATAATTTTATTATTTATTTTATCAACATGTATGTGTAATTTATTAAAATAATTATCGATATCTGATTAATTTAATTTTTTTATAATTATAATATATATTTAAAATTAAATTATAATATATATTATGTATAATTTATTCTACATAATATAGAATTTTTATTTTCGGAGTGTAAAAGTCATAATTATATAAAAATTTATTGTATTATATGTTGGGAGAATTTCCAACGCCGACATAAAATACATGTTCGGAGATCCAGAAAATACATCTTTATTAAACTTTCAACAATTTACAGAATCTGAAATTACAGAGAATGAAATAACAGAAAAACATAAATGGAATTTGCAAACCGAGTCCTGCTATCGCAGTTTCCTTAAGAATGATTCGC
>JAOTRH010212048.1:0-10846 GCA_034768845.1 Heliamphora exappendiculata | reverse complement strand
GGGGGCGAAGGCGGGGCGGGGCGGTTGATTTAAGTCAACAAAAAGGTCAATGCCTTGTAAATTTTAAACTGGATTGGAAGGATTAGAGATTGTTGAAATTAAGGGGATTGGAATCTGGGATTGAGATGAAGATGAAATGGGAATAAGAGTTGGATTAGAGGAGGGTTCTAAGGTGTGTAGAGACTGAGGATGAGTAAGCGGTGAAGGTAGACCGAAATTGGGGGAATGGCCGAAATTGGGGTGTGAAGATGGAGGAGAAGGCGGGGAAGGAGGATTGCAACTAGAAAGCTGGTGTGGTGCGGAATGTGGGGGAGTAGAGAGCTGGGTTGTTGCTGAATATTCGGAGCTAAAAAGCTGGGATGGCCGAAGGTTGCGGGTTCTCGCCAAAGCAAGTGGTGCTAAAGTTGGTGAAATTGATGTGTGAAGGTGGTTTGTTGCAGAAATTGGCGGAGGAGGAATTGGTGGTTCCCAAACAAGAGGATGAGGCGCTGAATAGGCAAAAAATGCTCGGTTGTTGCGGATTGAGAATGGAAAGATAATTGAAATGGCGATGTGTTGGCAAAATTTGCGGTTTGCGGAATGGATGAGAACAGAGGTGCTGACATTGATGGAGAGTCGTGCTGGATGTGCCGATTTGAATGAATTGAGGTTGAATTAGATAGAGATGGGGCCGAATTTGATGGAATTTGAGTTGGTTTAAGTGCCGATTGGGATTAACTTGTGATGAAGTAGATAGATTTCAGATTGGGATTTGTAGATTGCGCTGGGGAGGAGCCGAAATTAAAGGAATTTGGTTCGGCAGGTGCCGAGGGAAAGGAATTGGTGGTGAATGAGAGATATTTTGGGTCGGGATTTGCGAATTTCGTTGGGGAGGCGCCGAGATTGATGGAATTTGGTGCGAGAGTTGCAAAATTTGCTGAGGAGAAGCCGAATTTGATGAAGTTGGGTGCGATGGTTGTGGAGATGGTTACAGGAATGCCAAAATTGGTGGAGTTTGGTGGGAGGGATGCTGGATGGGGTAGATGTGATGCTGAGTTTGACGAATTTGGTGGATTCGAGGTAAAATTTGAATTGGACTTGGATGAGGGCAACAGTGGGTTTGGATGTGGGAGGTGTTGGGATTGAGGAAAATCAACATGGAGAGGGCAAGTAGCATAGGGTAAGACAGAAAGTGATAGAAGAATTGGTGTGGAATTGAGGATATGAGAATTAGAAAACGAAAATTGGGTTTCATCGAAATAAACATGGGGCACTATATATATGCCACGTGTCACGTGATCAAGACATCGATATCCCAAGTGAGAGGGACGATAACCGAGGAAAGTACACAGGGTGGAACAAAAAGAAATTTTGTAGATGTGATAAGGGCGAAAATATGGGTAACCTAAACAACCAAAATTTTTTAAAAAATGATGATCGGGAGATCAATTAAACAAAAGTTCTAACGGCGAACGATTGTAAGAGACGCGATAGGACAAGCGATTTATTAGATAGACGACAGTTTCAAAAGCAAAATGCCAATATTTATAAAGAATAGAGCTATGAGCGAAAAGTGCATGGCCTGTTTGTTCGTGGGTATGTGAGCATAGTAAACGATGAATAATGGCCAAATTGTGAAAAGATTAAGCACATTAGAGTTATTACACAGAAAAATATCAAATGTACTTCGTTGAAGCATCTACAAAGATTACAAATTACTTATGACCATTACTAGACAAAATCGGGAAAGGGCCCTATACATCACTAAAAATCTAATCCAATGGAGCTAAATTTTCTTTCTCAGAACTCGGTAAAGAAAGTCTGGAAGATTTTCCAAGTTGATAGGCATGAAAAATTATTCCAGTACATGACTTAGGAGAAGAAAAAGGAAAAGCATTAGACTTCACAACTTGACGGAGAACACGAGCATGAGGATGACCAAGACGATGATGCCAGCAATCAAGAGGAACGCGTTCAGAGGGGAGTACGAACAGGGAATAGGCGACCGAGGTAAGCTTGTAAATACCACCTTCATTTTGACCTCGAAGGAGTGTTTTCTTGGAAGTTTGATCCTTAACAAGGTAAGAAGGGTGAAATTTGAAGAACACACGATTATCTTTGGCAAATTAATGAACAGAAAGCAAAAATTTAGTGAAAGATGGTACATGAAGAATAGTGGGCAAATGAAAAGAAAAGGTCGGAGAATAGAGAATGGAGGAACTGACGTGTGAAATAGGTATACCTTGACCATTACCGACATGCAGGTGAGAGTTGTCATGATTTTCTTCAACACTGGAGAGGCTGACAAGTTCAAGAGTAACATGATGTGTAGCTCTAGTGTCAGAAAATCAGTCCATTGATGACGAAGATGTAGATCCATAGGAAGTAAGATGAGCGCTTAGATTCATATTTTGGTTAAAGAGGTGATAGCAGTGAGCAACAGTATGGTTGGATAGATCACATATTTGGCATCGAGGCCAGTTATCAGATGATGGGAGAGGAAGAATGCCAGCATAATTGGGTCGACTTCGACTACGACCAGTATGGGTGTAGCGACCACAACTACGAGAGCGAGAGGAGCCCCGACCGTGACCAGTTTGATTGTCACTATTGCATGTGGTATTTTGAGTAAAATGAGCTTGAGGGTTATTAGAAGAAGATGATAGTTGAAGCATATAAAATGTATCTTTGTAGAGAAACTCATGGCTAAGCAATAGGCTGTAAAGCTCAGAGAAGGATACTAGATCTGGTTGAGCCGAAAGTGTAGTAATAAGATCATGAAATTCTGATTTAAGCCCTTTGAAGACATAAAGATTAAATTCGGGCTAGTAAGAGAGGCTTGCCAGCAGTTGTAAATTCATTTACAATGGCTTTGGCTTCATGTAGAAATGATGTGATAGGCCAATCCTTTTGTTGGAGACTTTGAAAACTCCAATGGAGTTGAAGAATCCAGGTCCGAGAAGTAGAGGCAAAAGATGTCTTAAGAGTAAGCCAAATCTCACGGAAAGTATTGAGGCTAACTGCAAGCAGGAAGATTTCATCATAAAGGAATGAGATTAATTAACTCATAATGAGTTGATCTTGGGATATCCAAGCAGAGTGAGCGGGATTCGGGGAGAGAACACCATCAAGAAGAATAGTGGGTGGAGAACATGGAAAGGTGCCATCAAGAAAGCCAAGAAGATTTTGATCATGAAGATATGGAGATAACTGTTTTCCAGTAGAAATTTTTTTTGGAGATTAGCTTAAAAGAGATGAAGTGATGAGCATTATTGAAAGAAACATGTTGAACAGAAGAAGCAGAGGAAACTGTTAGAGAAGGCATGGGGTTGAAGATGAAGAAGATGATGCACTAACATTGAATGTTATATTTGGCTCTAATACCATGTTTTGAATATACTGCTAACTAATTTAGGTTTGAAATATTTCTCTTCACAATTAATTGTGGAGAGAGCTTTGTATTTATAATAGTAAAGGATAACACATACAGGTAAGTCACAAATACATTTGAACAAATTCAAATAGTATTATTTCAATAGATAGGCATCATTAACATGGTTATGTTCTTCAAATAAAATTTCAATCGTGAGGTTCCATAAAAGTGAGCATTATGTCTCTTTTAATCCTATATCTTCATAAAAACTTGAATACATTCTCCTTGTGGTACTAGCACTTTTAGGCCGCGATTTTAGTATATCGATGTCAACCAGATACTGAACGTTGTTTTGGAAGATTATGTGACAAATACGATGCTTTTAAGTTAACAATTAGTACCATTTAACTTACCTACTAGCCATGATATAAAATTATCAAATAATGTAATTAATTGAAAACACTAACCGTAAGTAGAGGCATACAAAAAATTTACTATCTACCAAATATCTTTTAGAATAATAATTCATCAATCCATGAACTTAATTTATTTTCTTGCACGATCACCGTGTTCTACTTTTTCATAAAATCCTAAATTAAAATGCGAGTCTTCAATTCACGAGGCCCATGAATGAGTTCAATGATGTTGTTGGAATAGTAATGTCACGCTTCCAAACCTAAGGACGTGAATCTCACTAAAAAACTCACATGATAGATTGACTCACAATGTAAAACCATTAACATGGTTATGTTCTTCAAATAAAATCTCAATCGGGAGGTTTCGTAAAAGTGAGTGTTATGTCTCTTTTAGTCCCATTATCTTCACCAAATCTTGAACACATTCTCCTTGCAATACTAGCACTTTTAGGTGGTGATTTTGGTACATCGATGTCAACTACATACTCAACATTGTCTTGGAAAATTATGTGACAGATATGATGCTTCCGAGTTGAGAATTAGTACCATTCAATTACTTATCCTTGCTTCTTCTCGAAAGTTTGCTTTGATTGTGGTTTATGTGTTTAGAGTGTCTTTAGGCACGAGTCATGCCCTAGTCATATTATATCACTAGATGGAAAAATATTTATTTGAACTCATAATTAAAGTAGGAATATAGCTTATATCCTTACATTTGAATTTTGTCGAGAATCAAATCAAATGACTTATTGTCATGGAAGATTTGATACTATCCCTGTCCATCTAAAAAATAAAGAACTAAATTAAATTACATAATATAAAAGCAAGTTAACAATAGATCAAAACTTAAAATAACATAATACATCACTCAATATTAACACAGTTAGGCCAACAAAAATGCTTTTCATTCTCAATCACCTCAACTCCAAAATTCCAAACTTCACCATCAATTTTCAGCCATCATATATATCACTTTTTAACAATTGAAATTAGAGTTATACATCTTCAAAAACACAATTCAATCAGCTTTGTTTGGAACATCAACTTTTGATTTCAAAACAAAAAGAAAAATCAAAGCTTAGAGATAGGGTAGAAAAATAAGCTGTCTTGACTTTTTTCTTGCATGGCACTTTAAGCACAATTAATGTTAAAAAGTCAGGACATAAAGATAACTTTTTTGAAAAAGTGTAGAATTAATGAAATGTGGTCTATATGGTTCTTTCCTTATTTTCTATTTATATTTTCTTCTAACATTTATAAGTCACGTAGACATTTAAACCTTTGTCATGCTGTTGGCATAAGTTGGATGAGCGCAAAAAATTTATCTTAGTTTTTATTCTTTTTCATCCATCTCTTAGTGTAAATTCTATGAAACTTGGAAAGAAAAATACACCAATTTATAAGAATCTCAATAGAAAACAGCCCTTAAATCATTTCATCGAACGGTTTGTGAGCAGCCCAAAATAATCAATAAAAGTGAGGAAATATAACAAGTGTGACCCAGATATTAATAAACAAGCTTCGAGAGTGAAAAAAACCTAAGTAAAGTGAATAAGAGCTCATGAAAAAAAATGAGAGAAAGTGTAAAAAATAAATTCATACACAGAACAAAAGAGAAATCAAATGTGAGAAATTATATCCCTATGATTGTGGGGGCAAATAACTATGAAATAGAGTGTTAGATAAATTACCTCTCTAAATTTGCGAGTTAAATAACCCCACACACCGTACTGTACAGTCGACGAAGTGAGTTCCAACTCTATTCAAGTACCTCAAAAAACAAAATCCAAATGGGTTTATGATTTTTCATTGCAAATAGAGAAAAAGAGATCAAAAGAAGAGAGAGAGAGAGAGAGAAATGTTGTAGCACGAATCAACAGAGTGAAAAATATTCCTCAACCTACTCTACTTTGTTGAAGTCGTCCATGTCTACCGTTAAGGAGCAACATAGTAAAACTCTCTAATTAGTTTTTTGTGTTAAACCTCATTTATAGAAACACATGGCTAAGCATTGCAAACAAAACACACTACCACAAAAGCCATAGAAATACAGCAAAATAGATAAGACTCACCGCTACGAAAAGTAATAAACCAACAAATAATGCAGCAACAGAAAATTTCTAACAAGAAAAGACATACCAAAATCGTGATTTGCGTCTTTAAAACTGGTTAGCATGTTTAAAATGCCTTTAGTCACATGTCATATCCTAGTTTATATCGTGTTTTTAATAATTTTTTATCAAAATGTAATTAAACACTACTATTTTTATACAAATAAATGCCCATATACATTATTGAAAAAGAAGGCCCTATATCAACAATTGAAAAAGAAGGCCCCATATCAACAATTGAGAAAGGACCTCTATGAACTCCTACATGAAAGAGAGAGTTTATTACCATTAAGAATCAGACATTAAAGACAAATGGATTTCACGACCACATTTGAATGGACAATGGTGACACATAATTTAGATAGCAGACTGACACTCCAACAAAGTAACAAATGCACTAATTTTATTATTATTATTTAAAAAAAACCATCAGTAAAAATTTCAAAAACTCGTAACCAAAATCAGGAAGATCATAGATAATATAATATCAAGACACATAATGGATAACAAATAATTCAACTGCATAAACGTAAAGAAAGAGACAATTTTATAAACACAACTATGCACAAAGGAAGCGTTGACAATGGAAAATCAAATACTTTTTTATTTTATTGCAAAAGAATCCATGACACATAATAAAGGGTAGTAGCACTGTTGTGGCTAATACATGACAATAGTTTAAAGGTTTCAAACTTTAAAATTCCCTCTCATTATTCAAAGCTCTCAATGACTAATGCTTTTATTTGTTTCATATTTTACTAGATAGATTAGAATAATGAGACTAAATGTTCCAAATAGAACAGTCAAATACTTGGTATCAAATCATAACTTCCTGTTTAGAAGTGTTGCTACTGTACAAAATCAGACCTTTAGTTGCTACTGTACAAAATCAGAACGTATCAAAGCTGCCCACGTATATTAGTAAGCATTGTCCCCTAAAAGTAGAGTAGAATCCTGGAATCTATGAAGTTAATTGTCAAGAAGACGCAAAAAATAAACTATGTACCAATGCGATAAATTTTACAACTAGAATCATAAATGAACCTCAATTTGTTTTTTTTTGAAAAAAAACAAATTAGAAGTGATGATTTGAAAATGGTACCAAAAAAAAAAATAAAAGTGATGATTTGAAAATGGTACACCATAATGCATTGAATCCCCCCCTTGTCGACGCCCTGTTATATAGAAAGTGAAATATTTTCCCCCATAAAAGTGAACTATTTGTTCCCAATATGCATACACACACACACTATTTGTTCGTCCTTATCCCGTTTGATGCTACTTTCGGATTAGTACATACATTAGCATTTTATTGATATTTTGGTTTTGAGTTTGGCTGAGAAGTATTATAATTTGTCCTAATTGGCTGAGAACCATCGCAGAGATCTTAAACCAATGATCACAACAAAAAATAGATCCCTAAAAATGTGAAAGGAAATAATTATTAAAAGAGAGCAAAAAAAACTTGTTAGAGTGCAATGAAAAACCCAGTTTTGTTGGTAAGAAATCTGGGTTCTCAATTTATAAAATAGAAAAATACCACAAAAATGTCTAACAACACAGATAAAGCATCATGAAAATGGTAACAGTCCAAGTTTGTCTGAAATCAACCACACTAAACAGGAGTTCTCATCCGAAACCAAACTCCAGATAAACAGGATTAAATCCAAAAGCCTTAAATAGATAACCCATTCTATATATTCCTAGTAGCACAATTTTAATTTCAGAATTTTAACTTCTAACAAAAATCAAAATAACCAAGTCCTATTGGAATTTCCACAATTAAGTTTAACCTCAAGTTGGCTTACCATGAGCACCTCACCAGTCAGGGCATTAAGATATGCAGCTGATGTTGAAACCAGAGTTTTTCCCTCACCCGAGAGATGAGGGAGGTAGAAGACGGCGGCAGCAAAAGACGGCGGCAGCAGAAGATGAAAGTGCAGTGTGGTGGATGCAGTGGCATCGCGATGACGACGGTGGTGGTGCAGCTATAATGGCTATGGTGTAGCGGCGGCGATGCGCAACGACAACGATGATGAAAGTGAATATTGGGATTTGAATACCAATTTCTGAACGCAAACAAAAACAAAAATCATTACACATACCAAAGAAAAATATGCAACGATATACATGATACGGCACAACTTGTCTACATCTACGGGTAAGAAAAATAATCAATTATAACTGTAGAATGTAAAAATTCGAGATAAAAAATGCCCCAAAACCCGACACTCACAATCCGAATCCCGAAACAAACCTCGTTTTCCCGTTTAAAGGTTATTCCCCTGTTTCCAGTTTTTTTTCATCTCTCCCTACACCTTTATCCATTTATTTTCTCTCCATACAAAATAACTAGAATTATAGAGTTCTATTTATAGGCCAACTCTAAAACCCTAACCCTATATAATTACAAACCCTACACGTATTAGACTCCATATGTATTCATGACACTACCCAAGTCCAAATACATGCAAATAAAATTCTAATTATACGGATCTACATAATATGAGACATGCATGCAATAATCTCCACATTGGTTTGAATTCTGCAAACTACCTTGAAAATAAACAGTGTTGATGTCGATTCTGTCGTCGACGTTAATTCGCTACACTCAAACCAGCATGGTCCGCACCTCCACATGAGATGCTCGACACCTATTCGTCGAGGTGTCTTGATTGCTAATCATTTGTCGAATCAGGAAATCGCCTTCTAACTTGACTCCACCTGCAACTAAAGATTCCTAACTGCATCCATTGATGATTAGTCTTCCATAATTTATTGAACCAGATTGCTCTCGATTGCCCCTGATCTCCTTTGATCTCGCCCGATTAATCCTAATTTAAGTCGATTTGTCCAATTCTATCAAATCATTTAGATTCTAAAAATTCTGATTGTACCGATGAATCCGCAGCACTGAAAAATCTTAGGAGACACATTCTTCTTTAATTATTTCACTATATATACGGTCTGATATAGCAAAATAATTATAAGCCATCGATTTCAAAACTCTTCATACCACACAGGATAAAAGCTCTTTAAAGATCAATTCAAATCCCAAAATAGTCTTTCTAATCTTTCAACGAATAGTGTGTTTTAATCTTCAACGAGATGTGCTCAAATCTTATTTTTATCGATTTTCGCATAAAACCAAATCCAACCCTGGTGATGAAAAACTGCTACTCCGTTTCAAACAAAAATTGTTGCTTAGTTTCAAGAAAAAAAAAATGCTCTATCTAAAAATAGTGCCGCTGTTGTTGCCTTTTTTCCCTTTTTTTCTTTTCTTTTCTTGTGCAAATTAATTTTTGATTTATATCGAATTAAATATAAAAAATAATACCTAGCTCCGAACACCCACCACGGCTTCGATTCGTCTACCGTCAGTTTTGATACCACTTGTTGTTAATCGTCCATCGTTAACTCTGATACTACTTGTTGTGAATCGTCCACCGTTAGCTCTGATACCACTTGTTGGAATTTAAACACCAATCTCCGAATGCGAACAAAAGTAAAAATTATTTCACATACCAAAGAAAAGTACACAACGATATACGTGATTCGGCACAACCTGCCAACATCTATGAGTGAGAGAAATAATCAAGTATAACTGTAGAATGTACAAACTCGAGATTAAAAACACCTCAAAACCCGAGCCCTGAAATAAACTCAATTTTCCCGCTTAAAAGTTATTCTCGTGCTCTTAAGATTTTTTTTTCTCTCCCTACATCTCTACCTTCATTGATTTTTTCTTCACACAAAATAACAAAATTATAGAATCCTATTTATAGGTCAATTCTAAAATTCTAGGCTCATATAATTACAAACCCTACGTGTATTAGATTTTTTATGTATTTTTGACTCCAGTTCAGTCTAAATACATATAAATAAAATTATAATTATATGAATCTACAGAATACAAGATATACACTCAATAGTTAAGAGAGCGAGAGAGATATGCTACACCAGAGACAAAAAGTAGGAAGCACTGGTGAGAGAGAGAGAGGAACATGGCAACTAGGCAAGAGGGAAAGGGTTAGAGAGGTTAGAGAGAACAGTATAGGAAATGAGAGAGGGAGATGAGCAGTCTCGTCCTCAGTTGTGTACATGGGTGGGATCCAAAAATAGTAATATGCAATCTCAATCCCAATCCATGAATGTAAATTGAGAGTAAATCTCCACTGTTTTTTCTTAGTTTATCTCTTAGACAATTTAAAAAATTGAGATGCTTTATTATATAGATTAATTAAAATAACTGACCGTAGAGGCATACAAAAAATTACTATCTACCAAATATCTTTTAGAATAATAATTAATCGATCCATGAACTTTATTTTTATTTTTTTGCACAATCATTGTGTTCTACTTTTTCATAAAATTTTGTATTAAAATTCGAGTCTTCAATTCATGAGGTCCATGAATGAATTCAATGACGATGTTGTTGGAATATTAAATAATTTTTGAATACGTACGAACAAAAGACAAACGGTCGATTATAGAGTACTCTGATAACATTATTAGAACTAGAGCCACCGATTGGAATAACATTAGTAGAAATTCGTGCTTGCGTTGTGATAGGACTCTCTCTACTTAACTTATGTTTGACCTAATTTTTTTTGAAAATTTTTTACTTAAAAACTTCTTAAAAAGTCTAATTTGTTTAGTCTCTTATTATAATCAATTATTCTTTCCAAATCTCTTCACATCTACATTTTTTTTTACGTAAAGCAAGAAAAGCCAAAAAAATTTACAAAAATGCTAACCCAAACACACACTTACTAATACTTTACATAACTATATGTCTTCATATACGCTGGAAACCAAAATTCTCAAGATTTGATGGTGGATTCACACTTACATCTTTAACCACTTCTCCTCTTATGCAGAAAATTAATATATGATCGCCTATTAAGTGGTGTTACAACTAATAGTGGTTTGACCAAATCACACTACTTTGCCAACCTAGCCAATCA
>JAOTRH010212027.1:0-10847 GCA_034768845.1 Heliamphora exappendiculata | reverse complement strand
AAGACAAGGCTTATACGACAGCATGTAAAAGCTACTTGGGTCTATTTCTAGGCTGCACTGAAGCTAGATATTTAAGCCATTTTGCGTTGACATAATTGGATTGGATGTTACATTGTTTTTCACTTTGTTCATAGGCCTGGCTACAGCACAAATTGCTTAGATTGGTGCCTCACAAACGGAATGATCTAATTACTAGATTGGCCTCATATGGTATGAACAGTAAATAACCGTTCTTTGTTTTTCTGTATGGCTATAGTGCAATACATGCACCCTTGCGTTATTTTGTGACGATGCCTATTTGTTCAGAAACACATATTTTCTAGTAAGTTATTTTGGTCCTATGGACTTCCTCTAAAATTTAGTAAAATTGACCTAGATTATTGTTAAATTAAGGGTATTATTGTACTTTTAGTATTTCTTAGTCTTATTATAAATAACAAGTGATAGGGAGTAAACTCTAGTTTTGAGTGCTCTCATTCACCGTTATTCTCTTTCTTTCTCTCTCTCTCTCTCCCTTTCTCTCCCATTCTCTGCAATAATTCTAACATGGTATCAGAACTTGATCCTGTGTAAAAAAACTTCTTAGCAATCATTCATCTTCCTTTCGACTTTTTTCTCATTTTTTTGATTTCAAAACTGTAATCAAAAATAAAAATTAAAAAATTAAAAAAATTAAAAAAAAAACTTCCTTGATGATCGTCTGGTTCCCAAAACTTGATTTATGATTTTTTTCAAATTTTTTCATGATTGTTTCATAGTTTTTTCCAAAATTTGAAGTTTTTGGCACCGCTAGGGTTTTCTCCTACATATCACGATTGCATCGTTTGCTGCTTCAATTGATGGCCTTTTTTTACTTCATGGGTGCCAACTCAGTGTATAAAAGGCTCGAATCAACCCTCCTTTATGTTTTGGGTTGATTTTAAGCTCGGGTGAAGCCTTTTGTCGATTTGGCTGTTCGCGCCTGGCTTTATTTTGCTCGGCTTTGTCTTTTTTGGCTTCGTTTCATCTACTTCAGAGGGTTTTGGTCCATGTCAGGGTTCACCACTATTGATTGAACCCCGTGGGTGTTTGGTTGCAGATCCCAGCTGTTTCTTAGGGTTTTTTTCGGCTTTGCTGCGATTGGTATGAGATTCTGAACTTTAGTGGTACTCTAGTGGTTCGGGTCTACTTGGTTTGCATCTGTTTGCAGTTCATTACTCCCATCTGTTTCATTCTGCTTGTTCTTGGTTTTTCACAGCCATGTCTGATACAAGAAAGCTTTCTGGTAGTCATGAAGACACCAGATTGACTCGTTCAGGAACTCCTACTGATAATCCATCCCTTTAGATTAGTCCTGTCAAGCTGGATGGTAGCAATTATTTAATTTGGTCTCGTTCCTGTAGTTTAGCGATCGCTACTCGCGGTATGTTTGGGTATATCACCGGTGAAACGAAACAGCCAACCGCCATTGGTTCTTCTCGCACACGCTAGATAGAGAAAAATTCCCTTGTTATGCCCTGGTTGTTACACTCTATGCAGCCCTCCATTGGTCGCAATTTTTTACTTTTGGATACTGCACATCAGATTTGGTCCGCTGCTGCTCAAACTTATTCACAGACTGGTAATGATGCCCAGTTGTATGAGTTGAGGAAGAAACTCCGTGAGTTAGAATAGAGAGACCATTCCTTGGCTCAGTATTACGCTGAGTTGACTAGCTTGTGGGGTGAAATTGATTGTTATCAGGACTTTCATGCTGTTTGTACTACTGATGCTGCTGCTTTTCAGAAGATAGTGGAGAAGGAGCGGGTGTATGACTTCCTTGCCGGCCTCCATGTTGACTATGATTCGATCCGTGTTCAGATTTCACCCCGCGATCCATTTCCCACCTTGCGACAAGCATATGCCTATGTCTAGCAAGAAGAGAGCCGTCGTTATGTTATGGTTCTTATTTCCAGTCAGGAACGTTTTGTGTTAACTGTCACATCTCTTCATCGCACCGGCTAGTCTAGTCATATTAACTCTAGGGAGAAGAATGGCTTTGTCGCCCGTGATCAGCTGCATTGTGAACATTGTGGTAAATCTCGTCATACTATTGACCATTGTTGGAAGTTACATGGTCGTCCTACTCCGGGACGTGAAGGTGGACGCAGTGGTGGGCATAGTGGTGGGCGTAGTGGACCTGTTCGCTCCCACGCTCATCTCTCAGAGATCCCTCTTAGCACATCCGGTGAGACTGGCCCTCTTTCTGAGGCAGAGTTGACTACTCTCCGGCGCCTGATGACTCGGGTTAATATTACCTCTTCCACTGCCTCTCTTTCCTCATCCAACTTTTCTCATTCAGGTATATCTCCTATTGCACTTAGTGCAATCACCTCTTCTACTCCTTGGATCATTGACTCATGTGCCACTGATCATATGACTGGCTCTTCTATTTTATTTTCTTCTTACTCTACTTGTTCTGGTAAAGATAAAATTAGAATAGCTGATGGTTCTTTATTATCTATTTTTGGCAAAAGTTCTATTTCTTGCTCTTCTCTACTTTCACTATCCTCTGTTCTTCTTGTTCTCAATTTTTCTACTAACCTTTTATCTGTTAATTATCTTACCAGTTCCTTAAATTATTCTATAACATTTTTTCTTACTCATTGTGTTTTTTAAGAACTGGAGACGGGGAGAATGATTGGCAGTAGTAGTGCACGTGGTAGCTCGTATTTACTGGATGTTCCGTCCTCTGCTTCCATTCCACCTTCACCGTCTGACCAGGCTCTCCATATTGATACTGGCATTCTCCGTCTACAATTACTTTAGTGGCATCGCCGTTTGTGACATCTTTCTTTTGGCATTTTAGAGAGACTTTTTCCTTCTTTAGTTAAACATTGTTTTAGAAATGATTTTTCGTGTGAGACTTGTGAACTTGCAAAATATAAACGTTCTGTTTATTCATCATTTAATAAACGCAGTGTTACCCCTTTCACTATTATTCATTCTGATGTGTGGGGTCCTTCATCTATTACTTCTATTTCTGGTTATCGGTGGTTTGTGACATTTATTGACTGTCATTCCCGTGTTACTTGAGTTTATTTGCTTCGCACTAAAAATGAAGTCTTTTCCTGTTTTCAAAATTTTCACCGCATAGTCCGCAACCAGTTTGATGCCAACATTAAGATTTTCCAGTCTGATAATGAGACTGAGTTTCTAGATGGTGGTTTTCGTGCCTATTTAGAGGCTCGTGGTATTCTTTTTCAGACCGGCTGTGTACGTACTCCTGAACAAAATAGCGTTGCTGAACGTAAAAATCGTCATCTTCTTGAGATTTTTCATTCCCTTCTTATTTCTATGCATGTTCCCAAGTCCTTCTGGAATATGGCAGTTCTTACTGCGTCTTATCTTATCAATCGTTTTCCTTACAGTGTTCTTCAGTTCAGAACACATTTAGAGCTTCTTCCTGGGTCTTCTCCTATCTCCTCTCTTCCACCCTGGATTTTTGGTTGCACTTTCTTTGTTCATGCACCTAAACACTCGGTGGAAAATTGGACTCTAAGGTTATCAAATGTGTCTTCATTAGCTACTCTGCTACCCAAAAGGATTATAAATGCTATGATCCGGCCACCCGCAAAAGCTTTGTCAGTATGAATGTTACCTTTTGGGAGTTCGAGTCTTTTTTTCGCTCTCTTTAGATATCTCTTCAAGGGGAGGCATCTAGCCTAGAAAAGATATTACCATTGGATACACAGACTTAGGAGTCTCGAGGTTTGGTCTTTTCGAATCTTACTCTGCCAGTTCTTGCTCCTGGTGAAGGGAAGACGGAACTCAGTAAGGATAGAGCTGAACAGGATGTTGGTGGACGATTAGACAAAAAGTATCTGCATACTTATACTCGACGCTCGAAAGATATGACGGCTCGTGTGCCACTACCATCTTGCTAGTTGCTACCTCCATCCTCCAGTTCAAACTCTCCTGCTGAACCACCTGGTAATGAGTCCTCTGTTGTTGATCTTAATTAATACTTCTAATTTACCTATCGCTCTTCGAAAAGGCGTTAGGACGTGTATTCAACACCCAATTTCTCATTTCGTCTCATATAATTCTTTATCCAACCCCATATCGTGCTTTTGTCTCTTCCCTGTCCTCTATATTGATTCCACAGTGTTGAAAGGAAGATATTGAGGATCTTAAGTGGAAGAAGGCTATGATTGAGGAGATGACAGCCCTGAAAAGAACGATACTTGGGAGTTAGTCTCTTTTCTAAAGGAGAAGAAGGCGGTCAGGTGTAAGGTTTTTACAGTAAAGCACAAGGCAGATGGCCCAGTTGAGAGATTCAAAGCAAGACTAGTTGCTAAAGGCTTTACCCAAACTTATGGTATTGACTATCAAGACTTTTGCTTCAGTAGCCAAAATGAACTCAGTTCGGGTACTCTTATCTTGTGCCACTAATATGGGTTGACCTCTCTAGCAGTTGGATGTGAAAAATGCATTTCTTCATGGAGATTGGAAAAAGAGGTATATATGGATATACTGCCTGGATTTTCATCTCGTGAAACTGAAGGGAAGTGTGCAAATTGAAGAAGGCTTTATATAGACTAAAACAGTCTCCTCGAGCGTGGTTTGATTGATTCTTCAAGGCTATACTAAGATTTGGATACCGACAGAGTCAAGTAAACTATACTATGTTTATCAAATAAAGTAATAATAAGATCATTGTTCTTATTATATATGTTAATGACATAGTTGTGATAGGTAATGATTCTGATGAGGCATCTCGTCTTAAGGCATACCTAGCAAAAGAATTTGAGATGAAAGATTTGGGGGCACTACGATATTTTCTTGAAATTGAGGTGGCTAGATCAGATAATTGGATCTTCATTTCCCAAAGAAAGTATATTTTAGACCTTCTAGATGAAGCTGGTATGATGGGTTGTCGACCTGCAGATTTACCTATTGAGGCTAATCATCATCTCAGTAGTGGTGATGGAGAACCTGTCGACAAGTGTCAATTTCAGCGGCTTGTGAGAAGATTAATATACCTATCTCACATCAGACCTGATATTGCATATGTTGTCGGGGTTGTCAGTCAATTCATGCATGATTCTTGTAGTGTACGTCTTGACGCTGCTTATCGTATTTTGCGATATCTTAAGTCTACTCCTGGCAAAGGGCTCTTATTATCTCGTCACGGCTATTTGATATTAGAAGCTTTCACAAATGCAGATTGAGCTGGTTCAATAGATGAAAGACGATTTTTATCTGGCTATTGCACATTTGTAGGGGGTAATCTGCTTACTTGGCGAAGTAAAAAGCAAACAGTGGTAGCTTGATTAAGTGCAGAGACTGAGTACAGGGTTATGGCATATGGCATCTGCAAACTCATTTGGCTCAAAGTACTATTAAAGGATTTGGGTATTGAGTGCGACAAACCTATGAAGTTGTACTGTGACAACAAGGCTGCCATTAATATTACTCATAACCCTGTCCAGCATGATAGAACGAAGTATATAGAGTTTGATCGACATTTCATCAAGGAGAAATTGTGTCAAGGCTAAATTTGTATGTCCTTTGTGAAATTTGCAGATCAATTAGCAGATATTTTTACTAAAGGGCTTAGTAGTAAAATATTTCAACACATTGTCTGCAAGTTGGGCATGAGAAATATCTATGCATCAACTTGAGGTTGAGTGTTAAGCGTATTATTGCTTATAACCCTGTCCAACATGATAGAACGAAGCATATAAAGATTGATCGACACTTCATCAAGGAGAAATTGTGTCAGGGCTCAATTTGTATGTCTTTTGTGAAATCTGCAGATCAATTAGCATATATTTTTACTAAAAGGTTAAGTAGTAAAATGTTTCAACCAATTGTCTGTAAGTTGGGCATGAGAAATATCTATGCATCAACTTGAGGTGGAGTATTAAGTTAAGCGTATTATTGTACTTTTAGTATTTCTTGATCTTACTATAAATAATAAGTGATAGAGAGTAAACTCTAGTTTTGAGTGCTCTCATTCACCGTTGTTCTCATTCTCTCTCTCTCTCCCTTTATCTCCCATTCTCTGCAATAAGCCTGTGTTTGAACTAGCTTTTTTTAGTAGTTTTTAGGCTTTTTGGCTTTTTTGTAAAAAAGTACGTGTCAAATTATGGTTTTTTTGTGGAAAAAAAGTGAAAAAAGTTTGGCTATTTTTTGACTACCCAAACCAAGTGGCTTTTTTTTGGCTTAAAAGCCAGGCCAAACACAGGCTAATTCTAACAATTATGTTCCAGATAAACTTAGATCCCAAATATACCTTGAAGGGATGATTGTGTTCTCAAGTCTTGGCAATATAGATGTTCAAAAGAATGACTTCTGGAACCTAACTAATTTCTTACCATGGAAAAGCTTGAGAAATTATTTTGTAGCTGGGCTTGAGTCCATGAATATAATGTTTTCCCTTTTGGCTATAGGACAATTTGGGATTGTGTGCGCTTGCTATTTTCATAAGTCATGCCTCACCTGTGGGAGATACAGTTTCTTTGACATTGTTTTCCTGCAATTTAAAAACATAATCAGAAGCACAAGCATGGCTGGGTAATCTACGGCAAGCAAATTCCTTTTTTTTTTTTTTTTTTTTACAATTAATCAATTCTGTTGGGTATGTGATCCCGTGATAGTGCAGTTATTGCTGTTACTTTCAACAAAATGCTATTTTTTCTCCTGAATGCAACTTGGATGCATCTGTATTTTCCCTATGGCCAAGACAAGTGTTTTAAAGATAGAAATCGATAATTGCAGTCTCTCTTTCTCATTCTAGTGGAAAATGACCCTGCCTTGATATTGTTTTTCTTTTATTAATTTTACATTTTCAGGATGTGGTTTCACAGGCCGTTGAGAGTGGATGACTGGTTGTTGTATGTGGTGGGTACCAAAAAGCATTCTATTTCGTTATTCCTGTCGATCTGGTGTTTGTTTATTTATTTTTCTGCTTGGTTATTGGTTTTGTGAATTTAATGGCGAGTGGTTAATTTGTACACGTGTTCATGGTTTGGCAGATTGAGAGTCCTACTGCGTATCATGCGCGTGGTTTTTGTGCAGGTCGATTATTTAACAAGAAGGGGGAGGTAAATAATTTTAAACCTTAACAAGATACCCATTTGTCAGTACCTAAAATGTTCTTTTTGCTCTTTCTTCATCCACATTGTGTTTTAGTTTGAGTTTTATGCTTTTTGATGGCCAGCTTGTTGTATCATTGATTCAAGAGGGCTTAATAAGGAAAGCAAAGACAACCAATTCTGCTCCCAAACCAAAGCTTTAATACATTTCTGGTGAACCTGGCCGAGATTTTGTCGTTCTAGGTGGTCTACTCCACCCTTCAATTTTATTCATTATGCTTGCTGGACAAATTCTATTAGTAAGCATTTGCAATTATATTCATAATAATAATAACAAAAACTTGTGATGCTCTTGACATTTGTTTTGAATTTAAAAGTTTTCAAATAATCTATACTATTTTTAGCTGTGATTCAATCTTAATGTACGATAGCATTTAGTTGGAGATTGTTCGATCAATGAACATTAAGATGATAAGAACTATTGACCTAATTCCGGTTACCTTCGTATTGTTTGATGTAAAAATGATCAATTTGTTGCTTTATTTGATTGTGTGAAACGTTAAAGTTTTGTCAATAGTCCTTCCCTTAATTTGAAGAATGCCATCTGAGCTTTTGGTTGTTCAGTGATCGAACAAAGTTCGTCGTATTGTGTAACTTTAGTTGTGTTAAAATAAAGGCTTGTTTGGAGCGTTTAAGTTGAATCTTGTCGGTTGTCCAACATCTGCAGACCAAATAAACCTTGAACATCATAAATCAACACAAACTCACCTTTGCAAACCAACATATGAACCAACTAACCCACACCACATTCATTCAAAAGAACCATCTTAACATTGATGACAGAGATCAGCAGAACATCAACATCAGATTGCAATTGAATCAAACCTTGAACATAAACAAGGAAATTTATACATTTCACCTTGCCAAACACATACTATACACAACAATTTGCAGTTTCCCTGTACGCAAAATCTTTATGCACTTCCATAACCGTGAGAGAGACAACATCAAATTACATGAAATGATGGCATCTTTATGAGAAATTTGTCATCAATCCTCACCCAAAAAAAGTGACGATGAATGGTAAAATACATTGAACTCCTTGGAGATTTGTAATGAATATATTAGTACCCCTGTAATTTTAAAAATCACATTCCACCTCCTGAGGCTCCAAATCACTTTACAATTCATCTGTCTCGTTAGTCGTCAGCTAAAAATTTTAAATACTTATTTTATTCGTGTTAAATCTCTTACCTCCATATTCATCATTGTATTCTTCATATCTGCTTCTTGGACATCTGGGAACTACTATTGTAACTTTCTATCATGTCAATGACTATTTTACACTTTTGATGGTGCCGTGATAATTGTTAGTAGACAGAAAAAAAAGTGAGATAAAAAGGAGAAAAAAAGATTATTGGCATGGTATAGAACTACAGTGACAGCGAACGGTAGTCCAAGATGCGGTGAAAAAACAAAAAAGATGAATATGATGCGTGAAGGATTTAGCATGCCTACAATCGATATTTTAATATTTTTATGTAACAGTTGACAAACGAAATGAATAAATTATAATGCAACTTAAAATTTCAGGGATTGGAATATAATTTCTTAAAATTTCAGGGATTGGAATATAATTTCTCAAACTACATGGTTAATTGTGATTACGTTATGTTGTCCCTAAAGGCCTGGTTGTTAGCCGTTCTAAAGACTGGATTAGTTTACCAATCCGGTGAACTATGGAATGCCGTGTTTGTTTGGTCTTATTTCTACTGGACTAACAATATGCGTGGATTAGTTATCCCACGCAAGACCCACTCTCACAACTCTCCACCCACCCCGGCACTGGTAATCCAGCCCGGGGGAACTATAATTTGTGGACAATGTTACCCCTAACATTGACGATAAAAAACCAAGCTACCGCCTCTGGTCCTCTGGTCATTCCAGACCAAGCCTCTGTCGTTCACCTTTGTCATTCCAGACCAAGCCTCCGCTGTTTGTCTTCGTCATTGATAGTTGCCATTCGCCTCCGGCGTGCTGTTCCACATTTGCTAACTCCGCTCGCTGGGGTTTTCAGGACATAAACGAAGAAAATGATGTCTTTCTAATTGTTTTTCTTTTATTTTTAATTATAAATTATATATTTAAAAATTGGAAATTCCATTAAAAATTGAAAATCCCATTACGAGTGACAGCTTGCAACGAAATCCCAAAAAAAATAATCTTATTATAAATTATAAATTATACATTATATATTTAATTTAAAAATATATTTATTTACTTGTTTATTTGAATACATAAAGTGTTTATTTATTTATTTGAGAAGAAAATAAATTATTTTATTATTTATTTAATACAAGGGTAATATTAAAAATTAACAAATATAATTATATATCATATTATTCAATTCTACCTAAATCAAACATGATTTTATCTAATTCGCGATCTAATACTACCTAAATCAAACATAAAAAATTTACTACTACCTCATTATTAATTCTATCTCATTATCAATCTTATTTTATTTTATTTATAATTTTACTCAATTTACATCAGTTATTAAATAAGACCTAAGTGAGTTTATTATTTGTAGTCGTAACATAATCATGCATACTTTGAGAGTAGTTTGATTGCTTCTTTCTCGTCCTCGATCAAACACTGTGTTAGTTATCTTCTCACACCCAATGTTCCTCAGACATGCCAAAACTAGTTGACTCTAACTTATGTTGGGCATTAGATATGAACAACGTAGTAGTTGTATGAATGTAGGCTTACCAAAACTAAACATGACTAAGAAGTGATTTGTGCCAGAACTCTAATTTTTCAAGCAAATTTCACTAGTTTGAGGACAACGACTAAAAATTGTTATTTCTTTCCCTTAACAAGGAGAACTTCAAAATATCTATTAGGGCCTCATTTGGGTAACTTGCTTATTTACTAATTGACAAATAAGTAAAAATATGAATAAGCAACTTTATTTGGCTCAATTGGCTTTTAAGGGGCATAAAAGTCATATGCATTCGTTTGGAAAGACACTTGCTTATTTGTTTATTTGTTTATTTTGACTAATTTTGCTTATTTTTAGCTTATTGACTTATTTACTTATTGTTTTATTGGTTTAAATCTTGTTTATTTGACAAACCAAACGAAATTGCTTATTTGGCTGCTTATAAGCCAATAAGTAAGTTATCCAAACGGGGTCAGTGTCTAGATAAACGAAATTTGAATAATGAAAAGAAAATCAATTAGAGGAGCTAATTGAACTTTAAGTAGACAATGAAATAAAAATAGATATCAAAATAACGAAGAATTTAAAGATGAAATGAAAGTACTTCTAAGTATCTATTGTGTGTCTAGATCAACGAAATTTGAATGACACAACTATAGGAGCTAATCGAAATTAAAATTGCACTGAAATTAAGTTTAAAAGTTAAATAAAAATAAATATTAAAATAACAAGGAATTTAAAGATGTAAGGAAGTCATAGCTTGAAAGTGATGAAGATAAAATAATTTGTATATTTATAGGCCACTTTTCTTAACCACCAACACCATTTTAACTAGTGATAATGTAAGAAAAAAATGCCTAGGTCGAATTAACCGTTTAATTTGAATCAAACTGATTAATTTTGGTCAATTTCTTAATATAAATAAACTTGCACGATTTAAGCACGGGTAAAATTTGATAACCAATTCGATAGCGGTTCAAAATGTTGGGAGAATTTCCAACGCCGAAATAAAATACATGCTCGGGGATCCAGAAAATACATCTTTATTAAACTTTCAA
>JAOTRH010212016.1:0-10847 GCA_034768845.1 Heliamphora exappendiculata | reverse complement strand
ATCTTAAACGTGATATTTTGTAAAAAATAAAATATCTAAATTTTTTTATTTAATTAAAATTAATTAATTAAAAAAATCTAATTTTATTTTTTATTACAAAATATTTTAATTAAAATTAAAATTTTAAATTAATTAAATTAAAAAGATAAATAAAATAGATATGCAATTATTCACACAGTTCATACATATATAAACACGATATGCATATATTCCGATTTTATGATCCAAGTAAATTGCTGAAGCGTTTTAATCTCCTGAAGAGATAAGCTGTAATATTCCATGTTCATCTATGATTTTGTGTCCTAATTGCATCAGGCTTCCCTGATTCTCTTCAATATATACCGATATATCGTATCAATATTAAACATATCAGAATACAAACAAAACGGCCCCGGGAGAACTAAAAAATTGTCAGCCACCACCTTACCGCCACCTAACCGCCAACTTCAAGTGGCTTTTGTTGCCTCATTCAAGTTCTATTTTTGATGATTTTATACCGAAAGAAAGATCACAAAAAATAAAATTTTTCTGTCAAAAAAATTGCTCAAAAATTGCTAAAAAAATTGCTAAAAAACTACCCGAACAGCCTACTGCCGCCCCACCAACGTCGCCGCCCAAATAGTGCCCTGTTTGTGCTTTTTCTGGGGCTTCTTTCATGCCTATTTTTTTGAAAAAAACATCTCAAATATCCAGCCATATGATGCTTCAAAGAACACCTCAAAAATAGTCCAAAAAGGCCCAAAAATAGCACCCGAACAGCATCACCACTGCTGCTAGAATGCTGCCTATTTTTTCTATTTTCGGCCTAATTGTTTTTTTAGTTTTTAGACAGTATTTTAAAGTATGTTTGTTGCTAATTTATACCTAAAAAATTGCTCAAAAAATAGTCCTAAAAGTAGCCCAAAAAATCTTCAAAACCGCCGCCGAACCACTGTCGGCAAAGCTGTAACACCCCGACCCTTCACATGGCAACGATATTGTCCGCTTTGGACAAAGCCCTCACAATTGTGTTCTTTACAGGGGGTCACCCATCCTTGCATTGCTCCTGCTTAAGTATGCTTAACTACATAGTTTTGCTAAGATTTCTACCACCTGAAAAAATGTCTCGTTGAATATAAGGGTCTAAGGTTTTTCTTTTATAGCCTAGGAAATTTCTCTCCCTTTTCGATGTGGAATACCAGGATATCACAAAAGCCGCCAGTATAGGCTATTTTTAACTTATTTTTTTTGCTATTTTTAATACATAAATATTGCAGAAAACTCACCAGAAAATTGTTTAAAACTAATAAAAAATTTACTGCAATCCGCAACCCGTAAAAACTTGAAACAACTGCCGGTGCCGCCGTCGTTCTTCGTGTTTTTGGATATTTGCAACTTATTCTTAAATAATCTAAACATATATTTTAAAAATAAAAACTAGCTATTACATTGATCCTATGTCTCAAAGGCTCACATTCAATCAATTACGGTCAACCCCCATGATTAAAAATAATAATAATCATTCAAAATCATTCAATCAAACATGAAATTAAATGATGATCATAAAATCAGGATTTGACCGCCTACAAAACAAAGTTAGCAATAGTTCTAAAACTACTCGGCCCCGATAACTGTAAACAGAAAACCAAACGGCTCTGTTACCAATTGTTAGAGGTAAAACTACCAAGATCAATGTTTTTGAAAATGATTATTGGTAAAAAATTAACTAGATGGGTAAATGAATAAACAAGCTCCTGACAAAACTTTTGATGTCGAACGATCAAAATTAAAACACATGCAACCATAGTTAATTTAAAATAATATTTTTTTTTGGTCAAATCTTCAACTACGATGTTTATTCTGAGTTGAAGCTCCTGTTAGACCTTTTACTGTATTTCCTTATGCAATTCCCGAACGTAATGTAGGCTACGGACTATCGAGAACTTGTACCGGCATAACCTGGTTAGCTTTAGTCTTGAAGATAAGTTATGAAACTGGTTCAGCCTACCCGCATATTTATAGGGCTACAACAGGGACCTGTGGAGTAATTATAAATAAGATTTTCAGTGGAACACAAACATCCATCAGCGATTTTTGCAATTAAGAAAACCTCATAACGGTATCTGTAATTATGAAAACCTTGTAGCAGTTTGTCACAGAATTTTATTTTGTCCAAACCGAGGCCTTAAAGGCAAAACTAAGAAAAGTGTAAAACATAAAAAGTGTTCAAAACATCCCAAATAGAGTGCTTACCAAATTTTAGAGTTTTTCTCCAATGGTTGATATGTTAAAAAGTTACCGAACTGTAACTATAACCTGCAACTCATTAAACAGAGAATTAAGACCTGAGTGTTTAATTGTGTTTTTGGTTACTTTTATGATTTCATGCCATGTTTAGGTTAGTTTAATTGGTTGTGAACTTATTTACGTATTTTCATGTATTTAAAATCGCATACTTATGTACTAGCTAAACTCAAAGTATTTATATGCATATGTGCCCATACCAATGAGATAAATTAGGATAATTTGTATTGGAAGTTATGCATGTATAAAATGTTCCGTGTCCATACAAAGTATTTACGTGCCATCCAGTCTAAGTTATACCTAAAATTTTATTGTGAGTTGTAAATAGGTGGTAGAACATGTCATTTCATGTCATCCTTGGGTTGAGAATTACACGGTTCACCGTTATTTTTTTTTTATATAAAATAAAGAAAATAATACTCAAACTTTTAGGTGGAACAATGACACTTGAAAAATTGTGGCTAATTTGTGGCTTTATGCCTTGGTTATTTTGGTTGGTTTTTTCCCAAGTACTAAATGCATGTTGTTATAAATTGTATTATTGGCGAAGGCAGTTCGGATGGCGTAATAATAGGAGTTAAAATTCGCGATCCCGCGTTTGACTTTGACCTTGACCTAAGAGTCGAGGGCCTGAAGTGTTGAGTTGTCCACACCCTTGTTGTCAGTGATGATCTGGCTGGACATTTAGTCCGCTACGTAGTCATCCCACAGCTTAAGGAACGGTCTTTGTCTGTCGGTAGACTTGGTCAGCGTGATAGGGATCATCGGGGTTTAGGATGATTCACCCCGGCTGGGAGAATGTTTTTAATTGGAATAAAAAGTTTAAATTGGTTGCATCATTCTCATCATGCTCATTGTCATAATTATTCTGTCATCATGTCTGCTATGTTTTGATATGTACTTGGAAATTTTTTGTATAATTATGTTGTTCTTTTGAAGCTTTAGTTCACGGCATTCCATGCCAGGTTTTGAGGACCCGAAAGTTCTCGTCAACCAACCTGCACGAGAAGAGGTGGGGCCGTGGCTCCTGTGAGACGAATTTCTACCAGTCTGCAGCACTTGACTTTTGGATCACTGGACTTAGCACTATCTCCCTTAATATTTTTCGTTAAGCACACTTTATTTTGGGTTTGTAATCTCAACTTTATGATACTCTTACTATTCTTCTTGATGGGTATTAATCGATTTTTTTTTCGTGCCATTATTAGTTATTTGTTGCTCTAGATGTCCCCGAGTTCGGGGCATCACACGGTTTTGAACCCGTAAACTAAATGGTCATTGTTGTAACTCCATATAGAACTTGTCATTACCTTGCAGGCCTCAAGTGGTTCAGGACGAGGGAAATGGGCAGGAATCTATAGTTGTTGCCTTCGTCCGTGTGCATGACAGAGTCGGAACATAGGAATCATTTACTTTATACCTCGGCTGTGTGATCCGAGTGGAAAATAACATTTTGTTACTATTTTTTCGTTAACTGCTAAATGTTATATGCATTTTTGAATGCTTGGTTGAGGATGGAAAACTTGAGATTTTATGAAGTATAACCTTTTTAGGCTTATGTGGTTGAGTCTACTTAATACTATGTCATTGCATATCCTGCTTTACTACATCATAGTCTGTTTCTATTGGGCTTCAGCTCACGTAGTGGGATTTGTTAAAATCTTTTTCAGGTGTTGAGGATCATGAGGGGTTGATCTAGATGAACCCATGGTAGCGGAAGACTACTGTTTAGTTTTTCTTTTTGTTATAAGATTATGTATCCCAACATGTGTTGCTTGTTTCTGAAGGCGTATTATGTAAGCCTTGAGGTGATATTTATGCATGTATGGAACAATATGTATGTTGTATTCAGAGATAAACTTTGGGTACTCTTTTCATTCCAAAAGCTGTATTATTTTCTGTGATTGTTTTACCAGTAAAACCTATCTTTTATAAATAGTGGTTCGGTAGGCTTTTTGCGTGTCCCTAATTTTTGGGGCATGACAACTTCGTATCGGAGCTCTGGGTTTGAATGCCTAAGAGCCATGGGAAGAGGGTGCATCACCTTGTGAGGATGATTGCGTGTGCTTGATTGCATGTGTTTAACCATTTTTATAACATAAGCATGAAAGCCTATTGAGCATGATAGTTTGTGTATACGTGAGTATGGAGGTTGACCCTTAAGATTGATTTGTCTAGCCTTAGGACATTTAGATTAACAAATTTAGAAGCTAAGTTAGAAATGCGTTTGGCTGATGTATTTTCTAGCAAGGAATCTAAGTAGGTTATCCAAATTGACGCGTCTGTTTTCTCAACTTTTCTCGGTATGTGAGATGTGTTTACATAATCTTAAGTGGCTATGTGCTAGCATACTTATGTGTATTATGTCTTTTATGTTAGTAGTAACATGTTATATGAAAGCTTATCTTGTTGTGTTGCTTTCGTATAGAGTTATGCCCACGTGGGGAGGACGAGGCCATGGTCATGGTTCAGGCTAAAGGGATGTTCTAGTCTCAGATGTTGGGGATGCTAATGCACCCCAAGGATCTGTTAACGGGGTAGATCTATTGCATGAGATGGTAGGCTCCATTTGGCAACTGGCCAAGGCCATTAGGTGCAGGGAGAGCGTACCCGAACCGAGGGTGACGGTCGCAATGTGTGAATTCTGACGCCTTGACCCTCCTAACGTTTCTGAGGATCCCAACCCCATGGTAGCCACTGAATGTCTAGAGCTGGTGACCAGGATTTTGGGCATGCTTCAGATAGAAGAAGATGATCTGAGGGTTACATTCGTTGCATTCTAGCTGAGGGCGAGTGCTCATGCTTGGTGGAAGTTCACCAGGACTACTGTGGGAGGCACTTAGGAGGCTTTCACGAAGGTATTTCTGAAGAAGTACTTCCCGAAGACCACGAGAGATCGTTATAGAGAGGATTTCCTTTTTCTTACTCAGGGAACGATGATAGTGGTCCAGTATGAGGTCGAATTTACCAGTCTGTCCCGATTTTCACGAAAGATTATGGCGACAAAGGAGTTCCGTGCGAAGAGGTTCAAGAGGGGTTTGAGACCTGTGATTCAAGACAGAGTGGCGGCATTCAGGATGCGCGTCTTTACAGACTTAATGAAGATAGCCATCACTATGGAAGATACCCTAAATGAGACGCGCAGGGTTAGAGAGAGCAAGAGCTAGCTTGACGGAGGAGATACACAATTTTAGGGGCATAAGGACAAGCGCCGAAGAACGTCTGGTTTGAATTCTTATCCGATCGGGTCGTATCAGCTGCAGTTTTCTACACCCGTACCCTCCTCACCTTTTATGGCCTCGACAGGAAGGCCAGAGAAGAGATAGCTCATCTGTTATAGATACAGATAGCCAGGGTATTGTGTGGCAAAGTACTAGAGTTCAGTACTTGTTCAGTCACAGTCGCAGTCGTAGTCGCAGGGGAGAGAGCCACCAATATGTTGTGGGTGCAGTATGTCTGGGTATATTCGTAAAAAATGTCCCCGAAAAGGGAGTATTCAGAGTACAGTAGGAGCACCAGTTGTTCCCATTTGCACATAGACGACAGATTGCTCAGCAACCTAGGGCTCAAACGTTTAGGTTTGCATAAGGAGGTGCCTCAGCACAGTCTGTGAGGCAATCGACGGCCCAGGGTTACAGTGGAAAGACCAGAGCACTTTAGGGCAGAGCTTATGTCCTTGCTGATCCTAGTGCTTCCAAAGCACCAATCGTGCCCAGTGATGCAGCTACTCCATCCATGATCAGAGGTACTCTCCTAGTATATAGATCATGGGTCAGTGTTCTTATCGATACAGGAGCATCGCATTCCTTTATTGCTACTACTTTTGCATCTGCATTGGGGTTAGAGACAGACTCGTTGGGTAGTACGTTGAGCATAGAGACCTCGGTTAGTGGGAATGTGGTGTTGAGTAGAGTTTGTAGATCTTACGAGTTGGGGGTTGCTGGTCGTTGTTTAAAGTTTGATTTTATCATTCTAGACATGATCACGTTTGATATCATCCTAGGGATGGACTGATTGACCACCTATCGTGCCTTTATAGATTGTGATCGTCGGAGAGTATCTATTTATACGCCGGAGGGTGATTGCTTCTATTTCATGGACGATCGGGACGAGAGTTTAGTGTCCATGCCCAGTGTTAAACGAAACCAGGAAAACCTGGGTTTCCTCTTTTCAGCACTCAGGTTGGATGAGACAATTGGGGTTCGAGGGGAGTTACCCCTACGGTTTGTGAATACCCAGATGTCTTTCCTGACGATCTGCTCGAGCTACCGCCGAGTCATTAGGTGGAGTTTTCTATTGATCTGGTTCCTGGAGCTGCTCTCATTTCTATGCCATCTTACCATTTTGCACCGACGGAGTTGCAAGAACTCAAGGTACAGCTTCAGGAGTTGTTTGACAAAGGGTTTGTACGTCTAAGTACGTTGCCGTGGAGAGCTCCAGCTCTTTTTGTGAAGAAGAAGGATGGGTCATTGAGGCTATGCATAGACTACCGAAAGCTGAATCAGGTAACGATGAACAACAATTATCCTATGGCGAGAATTGATGACTTGTTTATCAGTTGAAGGGGTCAAGCTACTTCTCGAAGATTGATTTGAAATTCGGGTACCATCAGCTGAGGATTAGGGGCGAGGACATAGCAAAGACCGCCTTCTGAACTCGTTATGGTCACTATGAGTTTCTGGTTATACCGTTCGGTTTGACGAACGCTCCTGCGACATTTATGGGTTAATGAACCGTATCTTCCAACTGTGTCTAGACAGCTTTATGGTTGTGTTCGTGTATGATATTCTAATTTATTCACCCACGAGGGAGATACATGAAGAGCATCTGCATATTATCCTATAGCTTTTGAGAGCATAACTTGTATGCAAAGTTCGAGAAGTGTGAGTTTTGGATGTTAGAGGTGAGATTTCTTGGACACGTGCTGTCGAAAGATGGGGTATCAATGGATTCTTCGAACACTGATGTCGTGATGGATTGGGAATGACCAAAGAATGTCTTTGAGATCTGCAGTTTTCTAGGTTTGGCAGGCTACTACTGACGGTTCGTGAAGGACTTTTCTAGACTTACCGCGCCGATGACACGCCTTACACGGAAGAGAGTCATGTTTGTTTAGAGCGAGTCCTATGATTTGGCATTCCAAGAGCTGAAGTAGAGGCTGACCAGTGCACCAGTGTTGATTATTCCAGAACGAGGTTTGGGTTACACGGTATATTGTGATGAATCACACGATGGTCTGGGTTGTGTTATGATGCAGGGAGGTAAGGTTGTGACTTATGGGTCTCGACAGTTGAAGACCCATGAGAACAACAATCTGACATACGATCTAGAGTTGGCAGCCATGGTCTTTACCTTAAAGACATGGCGGCACTATCTTTATGGTGAGTACTTTGAGGTTTTCTCCGATCACAAGAGTTTGAAATACTTGTTTTCACAGAAAGACGTAAACCTATGCCAACGACGGTGGATGAAGTTGTTGGAAGATTATGACTTTAACTTGCAGTATCATCCAGGGAAGGCCAATGCTGTGGCCGACGACGGTGGATGAAGTTTCTGATCGAGACCCACATTTTACATCGCACTTATGGCAGAGTCTTCAGGTGGCTTTGCGAACGAGCTTGACGTTCAGCACAACTTTTCACCTACAGACAGACGGTCAGTTTGAGAGGACTATACAGATTTTAGAGGTTATGCTGAGAGCCCGTGCGCTTGATTTTTGGGGTTCTTGGTAGGATCGTCTACCATTGGCAAAGTTTGCATACAACAACAGTTATCAGTTCAGTATTGGGATGGCACCGTATGAGGCTTTGTATGGTAGGCCGTATAGGTCACCTGTGTGTTGGACAGATGTGGGAGAGATCACTGGTTTGGGACACGACTTGGTATGGGAGACGACAGGGAAGATTGCCACGATTTGCCAACATTTAGTGACAGCTCAGAGTCGCCAGAAGAGCTATACTGAGTAGAGGAGGAGACCATTGGAGTTTGCAGTGGGAGATCATGTGTTTCTAAAAGTCTCACCCCGCAGAGGTTTGATAAGGTTCGACCATAGCAAGAAGCTATCACCGCGTTTTATTTAACCATTTGAGATCCTTGACAGGATTGGGGAGGTAGCATACTGTCTGGCTTTGCCACCTCAATTGGAATTTGTGCACAACGTGTTTCATGCTTCCATGCTTAGGAAGTATGAGCCTGACTCGTCACATGTTCTGGATTGGGCTGAGTTGCAGGTGGATGAGGATATCACATATGAGGAGCGACTTGTGAAGATTCAGGAGAAAGTGTTGAGAGGGAGGACCATTGCTTATGTCAAGGTCCTATGGCTTCATCACGGGGTTGAGGAAGTGACGTGGGAGATTAAACCTTGGGTTCGTCCTGGATACCCGGAGTTGTTTGCCTCATGATCTTGTAGTGAATTTCAAGGGCAAAATTCCTTAAGGGGGAGAGAGTTGTGAGACCCGAGTTTATTTTTTTCGTGATATATATACTTGACATGTTCTTTTTCGTTATACGTATATCTTCGATGTTTGGTTTACGCTTTGAAGTTGCAGAGCAGTATATATATATATATATATATATGTGTGTGTGTGTGTGTGTGTGTGTGTGTGTGTGTGTTTTATACTTTCTTGAGTTTCGTTAAAGCTTGTTTGGTTGGTTCCAGGGCTAAAAATCTTGTTTTGACGCAGTGAGTTGTTTTTCCAGCAGTCCAGTCAACTCGACTGGGTGACCCAGTCGACTGGGTCGACAGTAGGGTGGTTCAGTCGACTGGATTAGGCACTTCAGTCAACTGAGTTGTGGCGGCGAAGGTTTTTCACAGATCCAGAAGACTTTCAGTCAGCTGGATGCGCCTTTTTCCATGGCCTATATATATATTCCAACCCCTATTTCTTTTTGAAAACCCATTTTCTTCCAAACACTCCACCTTTTCTCTAATTTTTTGTTATGCCTAGGCTTAATTTTTGACGATCAGCTTGTGGATCTTTGCTGTCCACGCTGTTAGCTTCACATCTATCTGAACGAATTCTTGTTCCGGTAAGGTTTAATTTTTTAGGCTTTGAGTTTCAGCTCATCGAGGTAGGATCTTAGACTCAGTTATAGTTAAAGGGTGCTACGTACAGTTATATGCTTTTTCATCGGTTGAAAATGCTTTAAATATCATATTTTATGTTTAAACCATGTTGTTCGGATAAAAAGCATGTTTTTCACTTTTTTTATTGGTTTATTACGTGATATGGACTTGTGGATGTTCATGGTTTTTAAAAAGTGATATTAAAAACGGAGGATTTTTGAAAATCTTGAAAACTGTGTTTATGGAGGTTTGGAGCTAACTCTCGGGGTTGAGTCTCAAATTTTTGACGTTTTTATAAAAACGGTGAAAATAGTTTGAAAATGTTGTTTGGTCTCCATGAGTGACGGATGACATGGCGGTGGGCCATTTGGATCTTCATACATGTTGATGTATAGTTTTATTGTTTTTCGTAGTTACACTACGTGCTAGTTTTTAAATGATCCTATAGATATGCCGTGATAGTGTACATGTGGATTGGGCCAACGTTACTCCTCAGTGGAAGTTCAAAAATGTGCGTAAAGTAGGTGCTTCTTGCTTTCGGATTAATCCCCATAAACGAAGTGGTGGATGCTTAGTGCCCTCAGGTTTTGGGCCCGTAAACTAGGTGATCATTGTTATGACTCCGTATAGAACTTGTCATTACCTTGCAGGCCTCAAGTGATTCAGGACAAGGATAATGGGCAGGAGTCTATAGTTGTTGCCTTTGTCCGTGTGTATGACAGAGTCGAAACATAGGAATTATTTACTTTATACCTCGACTGTGTGATCCAAGTGGAAAATAACGTTTTGTTACTATTTTTTCGTTAACTGCTAAATGTTATATGCATTGTTGAATGCTTGGTTTTGAGGATGAAAAACTTGAGATTTTATGAAGTAAAACCTTTTTAGGCTCATGTGGTTGAGTCTACTTAATGCTATGTCATTGCATATCCTACTTTACTGCATCATAGTCTGTTTCTATTAGGTTTCGACTCATATAGGTTTCGACTCATAGAGTGGGATTTATTAAAACATTTTTTAGGTGTTGAGGATCATTAGGAGTTGATCTAGACGTGCCCGTAGTGGCGGAAGACTACTGTTTAGTTTTCCTTTATGTTATGAGATTATGTATCCCAGCATGTGTTATCTATTTCTGAAGGCATGTTATGTAAGTCTTGAGGTGATATTTATACATGTATGGAACAGTATGTATGTTGCATTGAGAGATAAACTTTGGGTAGTCTTTTCATTCCAAAAGATATATTATTTTTGGTGATTGTTTTACCAGTAAAACCTATCTTTTATAAATGGTGGTTCGGTAGGCTTTTCGAGTGACCCTAGTTTTTGGGGCGTGACAGTAGCAACACACCGGCTCACCCTCATATCAGCAACACATAACATGGTGATTTAGAGATGTGAGGCAAGGATTAAGTTCAGACTCAGTTTAGAACACTAGCAGCAGCATAAGAGAAGAGAGAAAACAGAACAAAGGACTCTTAAAAAGGGAGGGAGGGAG
>JAOTRH010212005.1:0-10848 GCA_034768845.1 Heliamphora exappendiculata | reverse complement strand
AACTAATAAATTATTAGTTATTAAGTTTATAGTTTAATAACTAATAAATTAATAAATGTACTATAAACTAATAAGTTTATTATAAACTAATATATTATATTATAAACTATAAATTAATAAGTTTACTATAAATTATTAAGTTTATAGTTTATAGATTAATAACTAATAAACTAATAAACTTATTAATATAATAAACTAGTAACTAGTTTATAGTTGAACTTAAAAACTTATTATTATAAATTTAATACATTAGTTTATAATATAATAAAGTAATAAATTTTTAGTTATAAAATTATATAATATAATAAATTTTAAGTCTATTGTTTTTAAGTTAATATATTAATTACTATTAATAGAGTAGTAAACTAACATTATATTATAAATTTATAAACTAAATAACTATAAAAATAATAAATATATAAATATATATATAACAAATTAAATAAACAAACAAACAAAAAAGAAAATAAAAACTCAAAAAATACCCCCCAAGCTCACGCATGAGCCCAGTACCCTGAGGGTCTAGACCGATCTCTTGACCGAAAAGTTCGGTCTATTCCAGCATAAAAATTTAACACAAACCCCGAACCCAAACTACACTTGACCCGTTCAAACTACGATCCTCGGGCCAAAATTACAATTCAGTCTAACAAACTGTCTAAGGTGGTCCATGTGTTTTGAATAGCAAGGGACCTTATTTTCACTACTCTAAATTTAAAGTGCTTGATTAAGCCACTGTTTGGGATAAAAAGCTTAATTTTTAAGTGATTGTAAATTCTTTTAGAAAAAAAAAATAGAAAAAAATTAGAAGGTTTGGGATACTGTTTTTAGGGTATTTTATTTTTTTGCATTTTATACAAATGTTTAACATAATTTTATTTTTTGTTTTTAAGTTGTAGGCTTGTAGTGTTTGAAATATTTATATGATTTTTTTAATTATTGATAGTAGAATTAACTTTTTAGTTAAAGATATTATAATTTCATCTGAAGAAAAAGATTAGTGTGTTTGGGATGTGTACGAATATTTTTTTCTTATAAAAAAAAATTAAAAGAAGTTAATTAATTTTTTTAAAAAGCCAAACAGTCCAAACAGAGCCTAAGGGGTACTCCCCGACCTAGAGAGAGAGAGAGAGAGAGAGAGAGAGAGAGATTAAGGATTAGTCAATTAATTAACAGTTGTTTCTTATGAAATTTAATATAATATAATAATCTTGGTCTTTGACGTGGCCATTAATTTTCTGTTATTTATGGATGTGAGCCATTATTTTCCATCCCTTTCGCACCTTAACTTTTAATTTATTTACCTTTATGACTTATGAGGTCCTAATTTCATAAGTGTTTAAAAAACAGTAACTAATTACCACGTCCTAATTTCAAAATCTGAGTCCTCTCAATACAACCTCAGATTTGTATTTCATTTTCTACTCTCCAAGTCCTACCAAATATTTTTAAAATGTGATGAATAAACTTTTTTCTTACTCATAATTTTTTTTTTTATTATTTACGCTCTCTTCAGTTGTTAAAAATTAAAAATACTTCACGAGAAAAGTGAAATAAACGAAAAAATAAAATAAAATAATTAATTTTTGGTACTTGTTTAGTTTACAAAAAAAAGTTTATAGAAAATTTAATTTTTAACTTTTTCGTGATGCATAATTTTATATTTTTTACATGATTTGTTTTATAAAAAAATATTTTTTATAATAAAATTATTTTTTTGAAACTCATATTTTTTTGCATTAACTAAACACACGTGCAAAAAAATAAAATAATTATTTTTTTCATTTATGTTAAATGAACAAAACCTAATGTTGTTAAGACTAATGAAGTTCTCCACCATGTGATTGTGCGAAGGTATATATGAGATTGAATGGAGCCAATTGTTTACGTTGACTTTTTTTTAAATTGCAAATATATTTATATTTTTAAAATTGTCTATATTGGGATTTTTAAAAATATTATTTTATCTCTAAGTCTAGTTTTTTTTTTTTTTAAATTGTCACACATTGTTAATCTTTTTTTCTACATCTACTTTCAATATATATTATTCTTATAATTTATCATTTTTATCAATTCTCTTGCTCTTTTCTTCTTTAAGATTTGTTTCTTATTTTCTTCATTCTCTCTAATTTTCTGTTCAACTGATGTTAGTGTTTGTGATCACTACTTTAATGATAATTAAACTATGTATATTAAGAAAGTATTTTTATTACAATTTTATTTGTTTTGACATAAAATATTTTATAATAAAAAATATTTTTTAATAAAAAATCATTTAAAAATTATTCTTGTTTTTCAATGTTTCAGTGACACTTAAAATATTTGATGGAAAAAAAAACAAATTTGATTAAAAATTGCTAGTAACACTGTTAGCGCCGCCACCATTATCGTTGTCGCTACTACCACTATTACCACAGCTGCCACCCACCACCTCCACCACCGCCGCTACTATCATATCTATTGAACTCTACCATCACCACCACGATTACTATTGCCATTGCCGCTACTGGCACCACTATTACCGTTGCATCTATCGTTGCTTTCTCGTTTGTCACAATTACTACCACCACCACCACCACCTCCTCCTTCAGCATTACCACCACCACCTCCTCCATCACCACTACCACCATCTTTACTTTTACCATTGTCGCAATGACGATTGCTTTTATCATCGATGCCACAACCATCATCTCTTCTATTGTTGTCGTTATCACGACCATCGTCATCACCACTGCCGCAAACACGAAAAATAACTTACACCCTTTTTATGTAAATAAGATTTAAATTTTTATGAAAAATATTTTACAAAAAAAATTTTTACGTTATTTTTATCAATTATAAATTAAAAAATAAATAAAATATTTTACAATAAAATAAACGAAACCAACATTTCAAATGAGCCAATTATGTATCATTTTTAGAATTACTTAAAAACGAAAAATGTATCGATAGATATTTACTTTTTATTAATTTGCTAGTACTTCATTTCATTTACTACTATCAACTATAAAAATGAAAAAAAAAAGGGTAATTCAATTATTGGCCCTCATTTACTGACTTGTCCATGGATAATTCAACTACAAGTTCTCATTTATTGATTTATTTAGGGCTAAATTCTATTTAAAAATTAATATTATGATAAATTTTATTTTAAAATAATGTACTCAAAATACCCTATATATGAGAAATTTATCCGCTCAAAGATAATATATACAAATATATATATATACTAAAATAACAACTACCAAATAAGAATGTGATCTCAATAAAATCAGAGAAAAAGTCTCAAACAAAAAGAAATGAGATTCCATTAGACAAAAAACACAAAAACTTGTACACTAACTTAATTTCTAACTACTTCAAAATACATATGATGTTGGAAAAAATAATTTTAAATTAATTATTTTTTAATGTGAATGTAAATTAATTGAATGTGGTAATTAAGAAATTACCACTCTAAGGGTGTGTCATTTCGTGACATCTATTCGGTATGAATATGTATGTTTTTTTGTTTTGTGATTATTCTAAAAAATCACGAATACGTCTATATATATTGTGTTCGTCCAATGATTTTGAGATATAGTTTATGTGGTGAATATATTGTATACATAGTGTATGAGTCTGTGTAAACGGAGTACAAAATACCGTTTGGTTTGACAGGTCCACCGATTGTAATGTTTTTTCTATGGGATTCAGATCATTGTATTATGAGAGATAGACATCCGTAAAATCATAAGCACCGTAGCAGGAACGAATCTGTCTTAAGGACATAGCATCCAATGCTAGTCTTAATCTATTTATAATTTTATTTTATTTATCACAAATGCACGAAAAGTACATAAATTTTTGAGAAATTTAAAAATTAGTCCTTTTTTTGGAACTCAAAGGAAATTTAGTCATACAACATTTATTTTAAAAATTTAGTCCTATCAAATTTGAAATAATTATATTATGTCTATTATGCCTATAATTAAGATTGGTACTCTTTTTGAAATGTTACACACTGACTTGGTAGAAACTAAAATGGAAACTTAGAAAACTGATTTAGTAAAAACTGAAATGGAAACTTCGAAAACTAATTTGGCAGAAACTGATTTGGTGGAAACAAAATTTGCTTGAAATGGAAATTGATTTGATAGAATATTTTATCTGAAAATATGGAGTTTTAAAATTTAAAAAATTAATTTTTTACAATTTTTCAAATCGATTGCTCCGTGTATCCCACATGTTCGGCGCCCTCAAATCTGATCATTCCTGTTTTGTTGGTAGAACGTGACTGTTCTGCCAATGACTATGAATGTGACCCCCTTGGTGGAGCGAGATCCCTTCTCTTGGGAGTTCCCCTCGCTACAACCACTAACTTCTCTGACTGCCATTGCCGCCGTAGACTTCTTCGCTGCCACTGCCGTCGCCGCTGCCTCGTCGTCAAAATCAAAATCCCATATTTTCTCTATCTCTCTCATGGCGCTGTGTGGTTTGGTGGTTTGGGAAAGACATTTTTGGCTAGAGAATGGGCAAATAAGCACAAGCTCAGCAATCATTGCCCGCGTGGTCTATGCGGAGGAGGATAGAGATTTGTTTGGGTTGCGTGTGGGCTATACTAGCGTACAGTTTGGAATCACAAAGAATGTGGTTTATAATTGTATCGGTTGAGTGTTCTAAGCTGAATGTTTGATTTGAAGTAATAAATGCATCGGCTGTAAATTGTATCAGGTGAGTATTTTTGTAAAATTTTTTGTCTTAGTTGTGATTTTCACAAGTGATAAAATCCTAAAAGTATCACTTGAAAAGTGAGTAGTGACCTTGTGATAAATGTATTTGTTGTAAATTGTATCAGCTGAATGTTCTGGACTGAATATTTGGCTTGAAGTAATAAATGCATCGGTTGTAAATTGTGTCGGTTCGGTGTTCTTGTAAAAATCTCTGTCTCAGTAGTAGTTTTCACAAGTGATGAAATCCTAAAAGTATCACTTGAAAAGTAAGTAGTGATCTTTCTGATAAACGTATTTGTTATAAATTGTAGCAGTTGGGAGTTCTAAACTGAATGCTTGGCGTGAAGTGATAAATGTATTAGTCGTAATTTATATTAGTTGGGTGTTCTTGCAAAAATTTCTGTATCAGTTGTGATTTTTTAGTATCATGTTTTGTTTTGATTTTTTATTGAGCACAGAGAGAGAGATTACTTGATTTAAGTGATTTATATATATATACATAGAGAGAGAGAGAGAGAGAGAGAGAGAAAGAAATATTGCTTGATTTAAGAGATGTCCAAAAATAGAATATTGAAGATATTTTCGTCAGTTAGTTATTACATATGACTAAATCTGTGGAAAAAAAATTATAGAACTAAAATTCTATTATCAGTTGATAATATGACTTTTACTTAAATTTCTTTAAATTTTTTTCAACACATGATTTGACACTGGTTTCAACTGAATGTATTTGAGAATCTTTTACGCGTTGATTGAAAGTTATTTTTGATCAGAACAACACAACGTAAATCGAATCTAGGGTAATTTTACAATATTTGTTCTCATTTTTTTCCTAATGATGGTGAAATGTTTTATTTATATCTTCTTATAATAAGAAAATAAAAATAAATTCTCATTCAAATTTTAGTTTTATTGCAGAAAACGAAAACATTAGCTTAATATGCTTTTTATTGTAGTGAATGAAAAAACTTTAACAAAAAATGTTAACGAAAATAAAAAAAAGGTACACAGTAGCTAATGGGAATTTCAAATAATAAAATCTAGTACTCATTAATCAAATAAAAATAAATACTAGTCAGAAAATGAGAATAATTTTTCATTCAAATTGTTGTTAAGTAGCAGAAAATGAGAAAACTAACAAAAAGTATATATAAAAATGAAAGAATTTTCTGTAGATGCTAATAAGAATATTGTTTGATAAAATTCACTCATAACTCACGCAAAATTGAAAAAATAAACAATTTTATATGAAATAAATATGAAGTTAGATATGAATTTTATATTAAAAACAGGACATGACAAATTGAGAATATTGAAAATGGAAAACAAAACCACACTATCTAAGCAAAAATTCATTCAAAATGAAAGTTACGGGCCCAAAGGCCCCGCCTAAATACAAAGGGACCGAGGCCCCACTAGAGGGGCCAGCCCGAAGTAGGTTGCTCCGGGACTTGGCCTGGGTAATTTTCTGTTCGAGCCACGCAAGTTCAGCCCACCTCTAACTTGGGCAAATCGGATCAAAAAGCCCATGTCGGAGGCCAATGGACGGATAAATTTTCATCTTGTACGAGATGGAAACAAATCAATAGCCGAATCTAGAGGATAGAAACAAATCGTATATCCAGAATATGAAACAAATCTTAACTAATAGGAGGTAGAATCCTAAGTGGATTCAGCCTCCGTTAGTCCTAACATCCATACAAGGAAAGGCACCCATAAACTATAAGGTAAGCAATTTTTAAGCCCAAAACTCTTACTTAGAAACCTCCGATAGAGATATTTAACTTGAGCGTCGGAGTGCCTTCCGGTTATAATTGGTCGGTAGGCGTTAACAGTGTTCTTGGTGGTTGCAGGTGTTCAGCGGCAGAGTAAGAAGCATCCAGTGAGTTCGAAAGATAAAGAGTTCGGTCCATAATCTATTCGGGATCATCAATATTGAGCCAGTTCATCTGGTCCTGATTGTGCCGAATAAGTCCAAACAGTTTGTACCGCGCACAATATCACTTCTTAATTATTTGAGGGTAAATTTAGAAAAATATTTAAAAACAAAACTTAATAGAATACATAATTAGTGATTAGAGCTTATCTCTAATCAAATTCTTAAAATAAAACTCAATCACAATTACCACAAAAAAATATATACATATTTGTTTTGTCGCCACTTTATAAATTTTTTAGCTTTGGTACTCCCGTGTATGACTAGTCATCCGTCAATATAAATTATGAAACCCACCATAAGATTAATAGATTAACATATCAATCTAATTAAAAGACCGTAAATTCAGCAATATAATTTTTTATTAACATTCTTCAATTAATATAAATTCTAATTATTTTAAAAAATAATTCTCTTTTCATGTCATTTATTATTTACAGTAATAATCCAGATGTACTTGAATTAATCCAGCACCATAACATTACTTGACATCTTGCCCGTTTTGATAAAAAGATATTTGACAAAATTGATAGAAATAATTTATATAGTGTTTACTTACGTATTTTCAATATATAGAAAAAGAATCAATTTAAAGTTTTTTTTTTTGTTTTGTTTAAAGTCATTAAAAAAAAGTAAAAGATTGGTCTTTCAAAATTTGTAGGTGACTAAAAGGTTAAAAACTTATTTAGCTTAAAGTTATTTTAATTTAAAATACAATAAAATAATAAGTCAAAAAATTTAAATAAAAAAGTTTGTTATAATTTTTTTTTTTATTTTTTTTGTATAATTTTATATTTAATATATATCTTATTTGATGTATCTCGATGATAAAATCTGAAGATATATTTGTTTATAAAAATAAATGTGTATAACAAAAATTATGATATTTTTAAAATATATAAAAATATTTTTAATTAATTAGTAAAAGATCAAAGATGTTAAAAGTCAATAAATCAAAAAAGAAAAAATTTAAATTGTCAAATGAAATAAATATGATATTTTTTAAAATTTTGAGTCAAACTTTCTTTAAGTCAATTTTAAGTTGAAAACCAACTGACGTTAATTGCAATGATCGCGTTACTTGAGATTGTTCTTATTGCTTGACGTTGAGGTAACGTCGGTGAGATAGCTTTTTTTATATAGTTTTTTTTTTTGTTTATTTGTAATTTTTTTTTTATATTAATTCAAATAATAATATTTTTAAAATTTTTATTATTTTAATAAATCAGAAAAGTAAAAAAAAAGTTAATCAAAAAATAAAAAAAATTCAAGTAAAACAAAAAAAAAGCCACTTAAAGATTTTTATGTAGCTTTTTTTGTCTTTAATAAATTTTTTTTAAAATAACTAAATTTTTAGATTTTTTTATCACCATGAATAAAAAAAAGTAAAAAATTAAACCAAAAAATTAAAAAAATTCATAAAAAATGAAAAAAAAAAGCACACAAAAAAGGCTGCAGTAAAAGTTAAACCAAACTGAGAGCAGGCCTGTAATTTTTAGAAGAATCATGACTATATCGTTGGAGTGCGGTGATTCAAAAAAAAAAAAAAAAAATCTCCATGCAAATAAGAGTAAAATGCCATTAGGCTTTGTGAGGTCAACTACAATCAAATACTTAAAATATCAAAAATTATATATTTTTTTGTTCATTAATAGAGTTAACAAGAAATATTAAATAATTTTTACAACCTTAAATTCATTCACTAATTCTACCAAAATTAAAACCACCCTTCAAAACTACCAATACCACCAAAACTACCACTCATCGTTACTAATACCATCAAAACCACCGCTCAAAAACCATTAATATCACCTAAACCATCCATTGGCAACCACCACCCAAAATCACAAAAAATCACTTGTCTACCACAGTCGCCCAAGGTCACCTCTTAAAATCACCCATAAATCATTGAACCAATTAAAAAAAAAGAAGAACCCAAATCTGGCGAAATCTAAAATTGGAGGGTATGTGTGATATCTTGGTATTTTATATCGAAAAATGAGTAGGAGTTTATAGATTATAAAGAAAAAATTTTAGACCCATGCATAGCAACGGGACCTTTTTTTCAGGTGGTAGAGACCCTAACAGAACTCAGTTAAGTGCGTTCATGCTGGAGTAATGTAAGGATGAGTGATCTCCTGGGAAGAACAAAATCGTGAGGCTTTGTCCAAAGCAGACAATATCGTTGGTATGAGAAGGGTTGGAGTGTCACAAGTGGCAATGCCAACTCTCGCCACCTCAGAGTGTGGAACCCTGTCGTCTTGTGTGTCATGTGGACTGACTACTAAGTGGGGGGTCGATAAGGATTAACTGGCTACCGGAGCTGGCAAGCTATTGTATATGGACATACAGCCTTAAGAGGGTGAATTGTGATATCCTGATATTTCACATCGAAAATGGAGAGGAAGATCCTAGGGTATAAAGAAAATTTTTTTGGACCCCTACATAGTAACGAGGCATTTTTCAGGTGGTAGAGACTTTAGTAGAACTTAGTTAAGCATACTCACGCTGAAGTAATGCAAGGATGCGTGACCTCTTGAAAACAACAAAATCGTAAGAATTTTATCTAAAACGGACAATATAGTTGTCATAAGAAGGGTTAAGGTGTTACAATATGGATACTCTAAAGAAATGTCGAAAAAAGAATTGGAAGAGAAGAAGAACCCAGATTCTCCGGTGCTAATTGTATTGGAGGCAAAACTGTCAATATCATTGTTTTTGCAAATGATTTTTGATAAAAATTAACTGACGGGTAAACGCCGAAATAGGCTCTAGATAAAACTTTTGATGTCAAACAATTAAAAATAAAATTCGTGCAACCAAAGTTAATTTAGAAGAATATCTTTTACCGGTCAAATCTTCAACTATGTTTTTGATTCCGAGTTGAAATTCCTGTCAGACCATCTACTGTATTCTCTTATGCGATTCTTAAATGTAGTGTGGGGTACAATCTATCAATAACTCGTACTGGTAGAACCTGGACAGTTTTAGTTTTGAAGACAAGTTATAAAACTAATTCAGCATACCCGCATATTTATAGGGTTATAGCAGGAACTGTTGAGTAATTATGAATAAGATTTTTCGTAGAATACGGATATCAATAAGTGATTTCTGCAATTAAGCAAATTTCTAGCGGTATCTTTAATTATGAAAATCTTGTAGTAATTTTTGTAATTTTTATAAAACACTAAAACAGTTCACATCACTAAGAGAACTATAATTGCACTCTGACCCATAATCTCAAGACTTTCTTGCATTGAGCTCTTATTATTAAATGCTTTACATTTCGCCATACGTTAAGATTTTTGATACCCATCAATTAAATTTAATTACTGACAATTTAATTTAATCGATACAAACTACACTGTTACCAATTTTATTTTATTTTAGGTACAAGCTACACTGTTACCAATTATAATTTGTGCTACAAATTTCAATCTATAAACGAAAAATTGTTGAACAGTTTAATTTATAAGTCGTTTACTGTTTTTTATCCAACATAAATTTTTTAACGAGCAATATACATCCTCATAAAAATCTTAATGCACAAGATTCTTTTGGGACAAAAATATATTAAAAAAGATAAATTTATCTGTCTTTTATTGAAAGTACGTATAAAGAATACAAATAAATTTATCTATCTTATTGAATACACGTATAAAGAATACATATAAATTTATCTGTTTGCATTATTTGTATTGATATGCAAACAGATAAATTTATCTGTTTGCATTGTCTGTGTTGATATGCAAACAGTGTTGATATGTAAATAGATAAATTTATCTGTTAGGTATAAATAAACAGACAGATAAATTTATCTGTTTGCATTATCTGTGTTGATATTCAAACAGATAAATTTATTTATTTGCATATTAAATAAATAAATATCAAACAGATAAATTTATCTGTTTGTAGAGTATTTTTTGAAAAAATTACGCAATTGTACCTTACGCGTTAAAATTTTTATTGATGGACCTTGAACGTTAAATTTTATTTTTTTAGATCTTTAACTGAAATTCTTATTTATAAATTACTAATTTTAGCAATGTTAAATACCATCGACATATGTCCAAAGTAATTTATTTTGAAAAAATGACTTAAAATTAAAAATCCCTCACACTTAATTTATTATTTTTCTTTCACCTTTTCGTAATTGTTCAATAATACAATAATGATTTCTTTGCAATTTATTTTAGATCA
>JAOTRH010211994.1:0-10848 GCA_034768845.1 Heliamphora exappendiculata | reverse complement strand
AGGGGAGGAGGAGGAGGGAGAGCTTCAACTCATGATATAACCCTCCTTACAATTTTTATTAAGTTTCTTTGTAAGACAGAGTTCACGGAGGTGGAGATTCGATGAGAGAGAGATTAGAGTCACTTCTAATTTTGGATTCATTTTTTGGTATTTATAAATTTTGATTAACAGTATAGATAGATTTGAATACACTATTGGTACGACTGTTGCACGATATTTTAGTAGATTTGTCTTGATTATACGAAACGGTAATTGTCTCGATAATTATTTTAATTCATTATGTTAATACACTTTGCGTGCATTGAATATGACCAAGTTAGAGTAATTAATTTTATACTGATTTTATAAATTAATTTACATCTAATGATTATTATGAGTGTTTATACTCTTAATTTTAAAATAATTAATTATTTATGTATATTTAATATTCGTTAATTTTATTTATTAAAGGGTGCGATCTTTTTCGGGTTTATATTTCTGATGAGTTAGATAACGATATTAATTATATGGTAAATATTAATTATTGATGAAATTCACGTCCCGAATGATCGAGATTGACGATATCTCCTTAAGGAAGCTTATAAGTTTTGACTAAACCAAATCCTGCAGATGAATTTAATTATTCGGCAGTCAAATAAGTTAAGCGAAAGATCTTAAGAAATTTATTTAAGAAACTGATTAAATATAATTGTTAGTATTTTAATTTAATCGGCGGGTATTGATAATCTTAACGTGAGTTGAATAAATAAGTATTTAATAATAAGAGCTCGATTATTCGATTTTGAGAATAAAATTGAGAGTGCAATTTTAATTCTTTAGAATAATGAATTATAATTTATGTTTTTATGAAATTGCTTCTGAGTTGAGGTAGAATTTTATAATTACATTGGAAGCCCAATCTTATTTATTCCACAAGTCCATGTTGTAGCCTATTTATATGCTGTTATAAAACCTGACGCCATAATTCATATTATTCAGTCAGTGATTAGGTAGTTACGATTTTGTCGTTCTTTGAGAATCATAAGCCTAATCAAGAAGAACACGATAGATTGTAACCCACACTATGTTCGTATTTAGCATTCAGGAATAAGTAAAAGACTTGTGTCAGAGATTTGACTAAAAGTTTAAAATTGCGGCGGGTCGTTGACTGAAAATTGTTGCAGCAACCGAAATAATCCAACCAGATTTCGAAAGATATAATCTTAAAATTAACTTTGAGAGTATTACCTGTTTTTATTTTAATTGTTCGATATCAAAAATTTTAATTTGGAATCTATTTCGGCGTTTGTCCATCCAATTATTTTTTGACTAAAATCATAGACATAATCTTAGGATCTTGGCAGTTTGCCCTAACAATTGGTATTAGAACCATATTTGATTATGTATGATTTTAATCATAGGTTTGGGTGGATTTAAATTGTGTTAACTCGATTTTGCAGGCAATTTAATCCCAACTTTTAATGGTTATTATTTATTTTTGCATGTTTAATTGCATGGTTTGAGTTATGATTATTAAATTAATTTTTTTAATTACAAGAGTTGATCGTGGTAGATTAATTTTGTACTCCGCGGAAACATAGAATCAATATAAAAATAATTATTTTTAGTTTTTTAGTTTATTTGTTCTTGTATTTTTTTAATTATTTTTTGTAATTAAAAAAAAGAAAAAAAAAAGAGATCGAAGAATGATAAACTCGCAAGCACAAGCCGCGGCAACAGGCGTTACATGCATGAAGATTTTAACTGAATTCATGAGTTTCACGTGGGTTATCTTCCATGGAAGCACTTGGATTATCATGCTGTCAAGGTTCAATCACATGCTTGGTAATTCACAATTGGTATTAGCTTCAAAACTAAATTTTCAACTAATTTATTTTGAATTAAATTTAATTTTTTTTGTACAAAAATAAAAAAAATTAACTTTTAAACTAATTGCCAATCACGTAGGTTACCGACCCTAGTTTTTATCAGTAAGCGTTATGAGTATCATTCAGAATTACGATTTGACTAAAAAAATTTAATTGATTGGTTACCGGCTACCAAGGGGATGAACTCATCTGTATTCTTTTCCTTTCATGCTCTTTAAGATTTTATTTTGTGAATTTAAAGATCGCAACCATAATTCAAACTATTATGTTGCAGGCTTCATACAATATATATATATATATATATATATATATATTACATCTTGTTTTAAAACCTGAACTGTTTGCACGTCATGAATTTTTTCCTGTTGGGACAGGAAATCCTCTCCGTTACATAAAGATACAAAAGCAATATGAAGGGATTGCTGCTGCCAGCTAAAGGGCATTCTTCTTAGAATTTGCTTTTATTGATAAAATAAATGTGTAAATAGGCTACTTAGGGAGTATTGTAGACGTAATTCACAATTAATTTACAACACTTTTTACTGCACTTACGTTGGGCCAAAACTCAAAAATTGAAGGTCATTTTGTAAGTTTCATTCCAACATACCGTTACGGAAGCTCAAAGCAAAACTTTTTGAGGCAAGAGCAACTATTTCCTACTGGCTGTTGGTTTTGAGGCAAGAGCAACTATTTCTTACTTGCTTAACCATCAGCATGGTGGTGGTTACCCCTTTCTTTCAAATTTCTAATTATATAGTGTTAGGCATTTATAAAGTCATTTTTCCTTTTCGTTTTCATCTTTTTGCTTTACTTTGTCTCTATTTCCCAAAGAGAGTAAGCAAATGAAGCAAGGTTTCATGCCAAGCACCAAAATAAGATGCAACTGCTTGCTTTTCTTATGGCGTACATGGATCACTAAAGTTTAGGTCGCATTCACGAACGTCGAAGTCAGGTTGGGAGGATTCTATTTTCATGGAAAAATTCTATAGACATTGGTACCGAAGCACACATTCATAAAGAAGGTAAAAGCTGCCTTTAAAAAGTGGGAAGAAAATATAGTAAATGTTCAATGCCACAAGACATGGCCACCCAAATAAATTCCCATCACACTCAAAGCTATCAAATGTGGGGATTGAGTTCATCGCTATTTTGTTTTTCTATTTAATTATTTTTTAAAATTTAGGCCAATGTGGCCTACTTCAATCACATTTTGATTATTAAAATTGTTCACTTACTAAAATTGTTCAATTAAGGCTCATGAATCTATTCTTTTAAGTTCTAATTTTTAGGATCCCAAAATATTATAACCATTTATATAGTGTTAGACATTAGTTTTTTTTTTTTTTTTTAATATTGCAAAGGGCCCGATACAAAATAAGTAGTCAAATATTATTTCTTTTGTCTAAGTAAAAGTCATTCTCATAGAAGCAAACATTATTTTTGGTGCTCAGCTAAGCAAAAAAATTAATTGCAAATTTGCCTTCTTTGCCCAAAACTCCAAATTAAGGTCAATCGTTAATTTTATTGAAAGCAAAATTGCAAAAGCAACCAAGAAAGAAAAGGTTGAGGGATTTCAAGAACCAAGTTATAAGGGTAATTAGTAAATTCTTTTATAAAAATGCAAGAATGATAATTTTTGCTTAGCTGATAATTTTTGCTTAGTAACCTTTAACTGATACTTTTTGAGTTATTGCATGTAATGATAAGTAATGACTAAGTATTATATTTTTTTGGGGTTTTTATCTTCTTTTACTTGGAATTATTTTGAGTTGATTTTATTTTCTAAATTTGTTGTATGCACAAATATATAGATTGACTCCAATTTTAATAGTTTTCATTAGGATTTATACAACTCAAGGCATGCATTGATCCCAATGTATGCAAAAAGTCTAATTTATCAAATGTTATTAAGCTACTAACTAAATCAATATTTTTAAAATATGAAAGGAGCCCATTTTACCCTTTTTTTTGTTTATATACTTAATTGTATTTAACGAATTTTTTTTGTCCGTAAAATTGGTTTACACACGGCGATTCTAACTTCTAAGATGGATAATTTTGATCATCAAAGTTTAATTGAAATAAGCTACACTTACCTACAATCTTTGTTTGACATATCTAAAAAGTTGATTTTCTTTTGCTAAAAAGCTCAACATTCAAGGGAAAATTATTAAATACTTCTAAACTAAAGTAATGTTACATGATATTTTTGATAAGTAAATGCTTTTAATTTATTCAATGTGAATTACTTTTTATCTTTTAACTACTTAATAAAAGTGAGTCATTACGTTCTTATTATAAAATTTATCGCTATTATATTAAATGAGAGTACCATATGAATTTATCGCACAGTACATTGAAGTACCGAATAATTACTCGCACTTAAGTTAACGTTAGGCATCTTTAAAAATTTTATTAACTTTTTTTTATATCTTTTTTTTACCGACAAAAAAAAATTTCAAATACGTTACTTTTTTTAAAATAAAATTATTATAATATTTTTAATTAAAAAATAATATAACCTTTTCCGTACCAGAGTACCCTTTATAAAGTTTCACCCTCACCCCCTTTCATGCTGCCTCAACGCCATTCCCCCTCCTCTTCCAACCCAAATTCTAGAACTGTAATAATCCCTTAATTTCCTTTGCCCTTCCCAGACTCCCAGTCCCACATGAGGGAAGGAGGGAGATTTAGATACAGTAAGAGTGATGCAGAATCAATATTATGCACCCCCCCGGATGGAAGACTCTCGGCCGTCCATTGGCTTTCCTCTCGGCACAGCCCTCCTCTTGGTCGTCATCTTCGGCTTGAGTGGAGTCTTCTCCTGTTGCTACCACTGGGACAAGCTCCGATCCCTCCGCCGCTCTTTCTCCGGCGACGCGGATGACGGCGGAACGCTCTCCAAGCCTGTGCCTACCTCCGTGGTATTCTCTTTAAATAAAAATAAGATTTAATTAACTATTAATTTTATTTAAAAGTTTTGTATTACTGTTGGTTTTATTACTCAGATTTTTAAGGATGAAATTCTATTTTTAAATTTAATAATTAATCATGACTGATTCGCCCTTTATTTATAGAGAGAATTTCATTTACAAGAATTTTTGTTTGTAAATTTTAAAATTTTATCATTTTTAGTACTTGAATTCCTTTTTATTAAAATTAATTTTTTTAAAATTTATTTGTCAAATAGGGTGTTTGGAACATTACTACTAGTAGCTTATAAATTATAATTTGTAATAAAAATTATGAACGTTTGGCAAAAATTATAACTTGTAGCTGAAATAGAAAAAAAATAGTTAAAAATTATAATAAAAGTTGTGAGTGTTTAAAAAAAATTATTACTTATAATTAAAATTTATAATTAAAATTAATAATAAAAATCTAAAAACTAACAAATGCTTGGTCAAACACCCTCAAAATCCATCACCCAATATCTATAATGAATATAAAATTATTTATAATTAATAAATTTTATTATTTCTTTTGAAACACTTATCAGTTTTAAAAAAGTAAGAAATTTTTCTGTTTTTTTTTTATTTTTTTCAACTTTAAAACTAATTTCTTATTTTCAAAAAAAAAAACTCAATTTAAATTTCTCAGTTTAAAAATTAATTTTTCAATTTTAAAACTGAGAAATTTTTTAATTTTAATTTTTTTTAGTTTTAAAACTAAATTTCTCAATTTTAAAACGTGTAATTTCTTAGGCTTATTTTCATTTATAAAGTTGTAATAATTATTTTTTATAATTAAACGTAATTGAGAGAAAAATAATTATTAATAACTATTTAAATAGAATTAGGGCTATGCTGGATAAATAAAAATATAATATGACTTTTTTTTAAAAATAAGACAAGATTAATTCTTTTATGCCTTCTAAATATGAGACTTTCTCTCAAAAGATTTTAAATACAGATTAAATGAGTTATTTTATTTAGAGTGCTAGGTGGTGAATAATCGAATATTAAATAAATTATGGTGGGTCTATAGTAATAATTTGAACCGCTCACTCGTATACAATCTTAAAAAGATTATTCAGGTAAAAATTTAGTTCAGTCAAATAAACAAAAAAAGTGGACGATTTTAGTTCAAAGTAAACTATTTAAGTTTGAACTGTACATTTTATAAAACAAAATGTGATTTATTCATATACTTACTAATATTTGATCAAATTAAATTTTTACATAAATAATTTTTTTGGTGTAACGTACGTAATAAACAGATCGAATCATTATTGTAGATCCACTCTAGACATACAAAAATATAATGTTGATAAATTTTGAAAAATAGAGTTTTGTGAAGAAGTTATCTCCTTGATAGTAGAGTCCAAAACTAATAATAGAGGAAGAAGCTTGGCAGCAGCTCAGTGGCTCACAATTTTTATATAAGTTTCTCACTCGGTGATTATCAGTTCGAATTTTTTATTTTTTTTCTTTTTCTCTCCTTCCAGCTACCTTTGTAATCCCGATTTAAAAAAAACTAATAATAGAGTAAATAATGTTTATTTTTTGTCTTTCCTTTATCCAATAAAATTGTGCTATTATTGTTGCATGTGAAATAATTTTTTAAATTACATAATTAAGTAGGTCATTAAGTGTTCTAAAACTACTAAATAATTAGTCATATTCCCTTACTCCCTTGTGGGCCGATTAATTAAATTACCTTAGTAATTAAAGATGGAAGTGAATTGAACTTTTGGCCATTAAAAAATAAATAAAATAATAATAATAATTTTAATTTTTTTGAAACAGAGTTCAAAGCAAAACCGAAGCCAAAGCTTGCCGGTATTAATGCCGGGTGATCAGATGCCAAAGTTCATAGCATTGCCGTGCCCTTGCAAGCCTCCGCCGCCGGAAAAATTAATTGTGGAGGTGCAGAAACCGCCTAAGCCGCCGCTGCCGCCGCCGCCGCCGCCGCCGCCGCCGCGCATGGCTGTTCCTTTGTACTAGCAAATTTGACCACTCTGTGTGTATATTTACAGATTTTACGCAATTTCCATTAGTAAAACCCTCGTCTTTGTTAAATTACTTGTAAAATTAATTATTAAAAACTTATTGTCATAAATTTTAAGGGTTAATTTGGTGGTCGAAACTTGGGATTTAAGAATTTATTCTTTCTTAGGTCTCAAGTTCGAAATCTCCTAGGTACTATTAATTCTTTGGATTAATTCATATGAGACTTTGTATCGATTTTAATTAGAATTTTCGTAAGTGAGCAATGAAATTAATTTTTTAAAAATTAATTAAGATGCGCGTAAATTAATTTAAAAACCTTGAGTTATTAAAAAAAAACTTGGTGGCACATTCGATCAAAACTCAAAATGAAAGGTTTTAAATCTCGTCATGCACCGCTTGCTACCAATTTTTATTTCTTTTTCGAATATTTAAAGACATGAACAACACAAAATTTTAATTTAAAAGGAAGAATGGTACGAATATTATATTTTTAAAACGATAAAGTCTTAAGTGCACAGAGAAAAACTATCGAAAAAAAACGACCGAAGGAAGGAGATAAGAGGAGAGTTATAGGGTCACTACCAAGGTGGTGGGGAAATGATAATGAGCAGTGTTTCAAAGCTCTCGGAAAAGATGCAGAGAAGAGGAGAGCAGATGGAGAAGGAGAAGAAGACGAAAAGGACGAAGACAAAGAAGAATCGGATGAAGTTGACACCGGCGATGACGACGACGGTAACTCACCGAGTTACCGCCAATTTCAATTGGAGGTAACTAAAGCACAATTTGGGGGTTCTCAATCTTAAATTCTAGCTGCGACGTAATTTGGTGGTTCTCAATCTTAAATTCTAGCTGCGGCTTCGTCGTCCCTGTAATTTTGTCTGAGAGCAATCTTCCATTCTATTTTGCTCCTTAATTATTCTCACATACTCTCAAGTATGATCACTGGTTCTCTCTCGGTTGTGTGAATTTGTTGCGAAATTGACAGTTAAAAAGGAAAATGATTTGACACAACTTTTTTAAAATCTTGAATTTAAAGGGGAATAATGTTACATTTTCTTATATATTTTTTGTAATTTTTTAAAAAAATTTTATTTAAAAATAGAATAATGTTATACATATAAATGTATTTATTTTAAAATATTTGATATTCTTTGAATTCTCTCGTCCGTATCTCTGAAATAATATTCATTTTAAATATATATTCTAAAGAGAATTTAACAAAATTTTATTACAATTTTTAAATCTTAATTTCACAAAAATTGAATTAAAATTTAGAGTTTTTAAATAGGAATCCTATATTTAAGACTAGGTATAACCGATACTTAAAGACACTCTCAATATAATTTAAATTAATTAAAATTAATTATTTTTTTCCAAATACTCTTAACAAAAAAATTAATTATCTTAAAATATCAAAAAGCTAATTCTTAAAAAATTAAATTTAAAATGAAAAAAGATGAAAGAATATTTAATTTTAATAATTAGTTTTTTGATTTCTTTTCATATGTTGAATAAATAAAATACATACATATGTTTTGAAATAGGCATAGTAAGAGAATAAGTTTTTTGATTTTCTTTCAACATTTTATATGCTGAATAAGTAAAAATTTTCTCATTTTTTATAGTCTTCCGTATGTCGCGAGAAAAGCATAAATAGAAAAAATTTTTTTTTAACTTTTTCATTTTAAATTATTGATAACTACTTGAAAATAATTTCAACTACTGGATCAAAAATATAGTGTGCCATATAAGATCGCTTTTGATTTTCTCCAAAAAAATAGTATTTAGTTTTTGTATAAAAAAATAATACATTTTAAATCATTATATAATACAATTTTTTTTATATTAAAAAAGAACTAATTCAATAATTTTCCATCAAAGGTAATCAAAATAACATTTATTCAATAAAACAGATTCATTTTTTTAAAAAAAGAAAAAGTTCTTAAAAATTTCGTTTTATTTTTTTTAAAAAAAGTTTCGAAACATTTTTATATCAAATATAAACTGTAAAATATTTTGAAGTTGTATTTATCTGAAATTATACTTTTTGCGAAGAGATATGATATTTTTTTAGAAGAGCAAAATGAGAAAAGAGATTGTATTAAATGAGGAGAGAAAAATGAGAAGAGATTGAGGGGAAAAATGAGGAAAAAAATGGTATTAAATGATGAGAAGGGTGATATTTTTCGAAATCAACTACGCTAAATAATGATATAGATGATATTTTTTTGAAGTAGTACTTATTATCGATGGATGTAAAATTAAACAATTTTAATCATTGGTTCAATAATATGACATAGAGATGCATATAGGTTGATATGGTTCGATTTCATACTAAATTTAGAATTAAATTAAGATTAATTGATTCTAACTTTTTTAACCCAGAACCAAATCAATCATTTAGTTGAACCAAATCAAACCAAACTAATAATAATCGAATTGATTTAGTTTAGATCCATGGTTCCACTAAATTTAAAATTTGGCCTCAATAACTTAACTTTTTCTGAAAAAATAAAAACAATGAATATATGGATAAATGATCCTTCTATATCCATGTTGGTATTTTTTAATAACCAATCCAATAGTCAAGTTTTATATGCACAAGTATAAAACATAAATAAATAATTGACCTCAAAGCATAAACAAATACTCTTATATGGTTCCACTGGTCCTAAGAAATACAACTTTTTTTAAGAAATGTTCAATTTCTCTCAACTTTTTCTGAGAAAATCTGGTTCCAATATTAATGGTATATTTTATTAAATTTATTACATTGAATATTGATATATATATTTCTATTCGGGTTTATACGGTTCGATTTTCGGGTTAACTCGGGTTAGTCTTAAACTAATTCAGAACTGAGTCAATATTATCGGTTTGACTTTTTTGAGACCGATGACCAAACCAATTACTTGTAAAATCCAATCCAACCCAATCTATAGAGATCGAATTGATTTGATTTTCAAAATTTTTGGGTCATTTGTGCACCCCTAATACGACGTGTCAAAAGATCGCTTTATTTTGTAATATAGATTTGTAAAAAGATTATTCACATTCTAGATTTTTTTTAAATTAGGTTCCATTTTATGTTGATATACCTAATATTCTTAATATAAAAAATTTCAATATAGTAAGATTTTTTTTTTGATTCTAATTTTTTTGCTAGTTATGAGAAAAATAAACATTTATATATGAAAAATTTGTCAATGTAAAATATTTCAAGACAATGAAAAATTCTCACGCATGTAATTAGAGATGTTTTAAAAATCGTTAAAACCGTTAAATCGATCCAAACAAATCCAAATGGTATGTTTTGATTCGATTTTTTTGGTGAAGAGTTTGGTTTCAGTTCCAAATAATTAAAAATTATTTCTTAAGGTTCGATTTCTGGATTAAATTTTAAAACATCGTATAGAACCGAACCAATTCGTCACTTATTAATAATATTTAAGAGATTTTAGTCAAAATTCTAAAAAAATAAATTTTAACGCGTATGTAATTTTAAGGTACAAGATCTAATTATTATTAATTTTCACGCGTAAGATCTATAAACAAGAATTTTAAGGTGCAAGATCTAATTACGTGATTTCTCTCGAAAATACCTTGTAAACAAATAAATTTATTTGTTTAATATGTAAATAGATAAATTTATTTATTTACTTATTTATATATAACAAATAAATTTATCTATTTACATATCAATACAGATAATGTAAACAAATAAATTTATCTGTATTCTTTGTACGTGCTTTCATTAATACAGATAAATTTATTTGTATTGTTTACACGTGCTTTCAATACAATACAGATAAATTTATCTGTGTTCTTTATATATGTTTTGAAAAAGCACAGAAAAATTTATCTATATTCTTTATACGTGCTTTTAATAAGATAAATAAATTTATATGTATTTTTTATACGTATTTTTAATAAAAGACAGATAAATTTATCTGTATTCTTTATACATATTTTGAAAAGGCACAGATAAATTTATTTATTTTATGGTATTTTTGTCCCAAAAAGATCTT